>JANVCC010000045.1:5115051-5336414 GCA_025345505.1 Todiramphus chloris collaris
AAAAAAAAAAAAAAAAAAAAAAAAAAAAAAAAAAAAAAAGTATTTCTGCTATTTCTCATGTCCTGAAGAGCCTGCTAGCAGAGAAACCCAAGAGAAAAGAACCCCCAGCACTCTGTGTAGTCTGTCAGACCATTCATTTTAACATGTACTGTGTTTTCTGCCAGACACAACTGACACTGAAGAAAAGATCCCATTCAACAATCCATTTTCCTCTCCTCCTCATCAGGATGTGCTCCAAAGGATCCCAAAGCATGGGCGATGTCACCCATGGAGAGAGGGCTTTGCTGTCCAGCAAACCCTTTGGTCAAAGGATGCAGCGCCACACAATAGTGAAGCTCCATCTCCAGTAACCACACTAAAGAAAAGTTCTCTTTGGAAAAGCATCTACATGGGCAAGTTTAAGAAGTGTGCTGTAATCATGGGACTGTGGGCAGGACACCAGGACCACTGCTTCTGAAGAAACACAACACAACCGTTGATAGTCCTGACCTCAGATTCATGCCTCATCTGCAAGACAGTCTGTCCACAAACACAATGTTCCGCAGCGTAAAGGCTGGGCCACAGCCTCTCAAGGAATGAGCTCAGTTGCCAGTTTTTGCTGCGGGGCTGTACTTTTTGTTTGGAAGCTTTCCCAGCAAGTGCCAACACAGTCAATCCCAGATTATCTTCTGAAATCTAACAAGGTACAAGAGCTTTTAAGGGCACATCCTGGAGGATGTCAAATTACGTATCAGCCAACACTGAGGAATGTAGCTTTGCCACAGTGGGCTTCCACTTACCGTATTCCCAAGTCCTTGTTACTGTTCAGTATCCAGTGCAGGGCTGCTTCAAACTTCTGTGTGGAACTACCAGTTACATTCTGTTCAGAAGAACCCATATGAAGATTAGTTCTCCATTCATTTAAAATACTGAACAACATTATTTATTGACAGCAGTGGGAGAATTCATTCCATACAGTCTGTCCCCAGATTAATTCTTGTCATAATTCTGCAAACTGGAGGAAGAACTAAATCTGAAGGTCTGTCTGGTCTGAAGTCTTCCAACTATGGTAGATGATGCATGAAGCACTCTGTGAAATAACACTATCCTAGGCTGTTAAAACTAACCACTAAATACAACAATCATACTGACAGTTTACCACAAAAGAAATGGAATCCTAGATCAAAGCAGTCTGTCTTCTGACACTTTGGGGTATAGAAAAATCCTTCCTTCTGCCCAGCCCTCAATCCAGGGAAATTTCTGGTCTCAGAAGACTTACGACTATGGTGAGACAACAAACCATTATGTTAGATTTACAGGGGTTGAATCAGAGATGTAGGAGATTATTTTCAAAAGAATTGCTGAGAATATGAGTGGCCAAAGGGGAAGCTAGAGATATGGGAACAAATCGAAACAGGACGAGGAAGTAAAATAGATGGTGAATTGCTTTAGTATCTATTATTTATTGCCTTATAAGAGAATAATCACTATGTTATAACAATAACTGTTCACAGCCTACTCACCACCACGTGATCTTTTGCTTCACTAACCCAAATGCATTTGCTTTTTAGATTTTCAGGGTTTCCGCATTCAAAATTACCTGGTAAGACAGTCAAACAAAAATAATGTTTAAAAAAAAAGCCATTGAACAGTTCAGAGATACACTGAGCTGGCTGGAAATGCTACCCTTTAAAATCCACTATAGCTCTGGGCAAAATGATTACAACGTAAGATTGATACTGCAAGCAGGTAACACTATGACTATTAATAAAATGTTCAGCTGCTGCATATAGGTTGGATCAGGACAATCAAACCTCATGCTTCAGCGTGTGAGCTACTCAACACGGAATGAAGGGGAAAAAATCCACCATTCCTGCCTCCTGCAGAGTACGTAACCATCTCTCTGACCTAATGCCCTGCAGAGGGGCTGCTTCCATCAGGTACCGAATGCTGTGGCGTCAGGAACTACTGATCATCAGCCAAAATGTTCTAAATAAGTTGCAGATCTACCTTCTAGCCAGGCAGAGAAATGCTGGTGAGGAACTACATCTTTTTAATCACAGAGCTGATTAAACAAAGGTGCTGAGAGACTGTAAACAAGGTGCAAAAGTCTAATTTGAAAAGAGACAGAAATTCTGTGAAGCTTGAGTATCTAAAGGCTTCAACCTTGTCGAGGTCTGAAACCTAGAAAATGGTACTGAAGCTCTTTTACTGATGGACACTGACTTACAGCTGGCTGAACAAGTTTCGACTCGTACACTGAATTTCTAGCAGCCTTCTTCATCGCAAAATACTAGTTACGGGCTGGATTTGCTCATACATAGCAGAGAGTGGCTGAACTACCGTGCTCAGTTGGCTCCTCATCCAAGAGAGCCTGTCTTGGTCTGCACTGAGAAAAAAAGAGAGGCACTCGCATCATCGGCTGCCACATTTCAGCAGAGCTGGCAATTTCCTAAGTCTCTTTATCTTTATTTGTAAGAATACATCGGCTTCCACTTACTGGCTCTGAGTGTCTTGAAGACGATTTCAAGATGCTGGTAGAAAAGAACCATAAACCTGAATAGTTCTACCTACAATTTCCAATATATCAAGTGCAAATAAGGACCACTTCATGAGAGTACAGTGATATGAGTGCATTAGCTGAGCACTATTCATAATAAAACCACATCTTTTTCTATTTTCCTATTACCTGACTTTCTCAGAACTCTTCAAGTGGAACTGACTGTTCCATAAACCCCTCTCTTCAAAGTGAGGTTAAAGATGCCCAGACAGCTGGGAGAAGCAGTTTGCAGAACGCTCTTAAGTGTTTTATAATGACAATTGGAACTTACCAGCTTGTATGGACAAGTAATTATACAACTCGTGCAGCATGTTCATGATTATGTCCTTCTGTTTAGCTTGACAGAACTGCAAGTCAGAAACAGGTAACAAACATGAAGAGACCAGCAGGCCTGTCTGCCTAAAAATACCCAAAATACCAGCAGTGGGGTTTGGCTCCATCATGCACCATGAGTTCACATTAAACATACATGCAGTTTCCCAGCAAAAAATGAGCCAGGATATCCTCTGAAAGTACCAACAGCCCCCTCAGCCCAGCCCACACCTCCAGAAAACCCCTCTGACCAACCCAAGATGGATTCTTTGCCTCCAGAGCATCACAGGAGACGAAGCTCAACTCCGAATCCAATATGAATTTTTTTCTCTCTCCCTATAATACATTATGATAAAAGAAATGGGGCCGTACAAACACTTTATGGTGGGAGCTGAGGGAATCGGTTGGATTAAATCTTGGATTGTTAAAGCTGAACACAGCTTTATTGCAAACCAATATTGCTTCTGTTACAACTATTAAAGAAACTGATTCACATAACTGGGAATTTCAATTTTTATCTTGCAGAGTCTCACAGACAGTCCTAATTTAATCTGGCCCATTAATTCCAACTCATCAAATCACAATTCTTTTGTAAAGCGATAGAACTAATAATTTTACAGTGAAATGGGTATTGGTGGAAGTTACCTGGAATAATTACTCGTCTGTGAGAATCCCCTACCCACACACTTAGACAAATAAAAATATATATGCTTACATCATCTGTTCTTTCGTCACAATCCACAGGCAGGAGATTAACTACAAGAGAGAAGGTGAGTGTGAGTTAGCTGTCTGCAAAACAAGAGCTTTGATCAAGAAAGTAATTATCTTTTTTAAAAGAAAGCTCTACTTAAAAGCCTGATTCTAATTTTCTTAATCTCACTCCATGCAGCACCTTGCTATGCAAACATCATATTCAAAGCGGTGCTTTGGTCACAGAGCTGGAACGAAAAGAAATAAAACGAGTGCAAATGATGAACCTTGTGCAGCTGGAAAGTAAAATCTGGGGCCTGAATGTTTGCGTATCTCCTTTTAATGAGATGTCTCATGCTCCTCTACTACCTTCCTGCTTCGCACCGATCTTTTACAACCTAGCAATGCCACTCGCTGCACGCCACGGTCACTTGAAATATCATGGTGATAACGGGGATTTAAATCAAGCCTCTTCCTCAAGGCAAAAGCAGAGGATTTATTTTAGTTGGAGCCGTTAACTCTGCAGATCACGGTCTCTGGTTTAACAGCTCCCTCCCTCCCACCCTGACATCAGTCCACCGTGCTGTGCAACTACCTGAGAATTTAAAGGATTTGTAGCTGTGCTGCAAGATTTCTGGCTCCACAATACCATCAGCTTCAAAATAGCTAACAAAGTCAAAGAGGGGGCATCAGAAATTCACTCACATCAGAGACTTTTATTCTTAGAGAAAGCAGGAAACACTTTCCCAGCACATGCAAAGTGCACAAACCCCTCCAGGAACAGCATGCCAAGGTTCAGGACTCACACCTTCCCAACCACACCCCAAACCTTTCAGTTCAAAGACCTGAAGTGACACTATTTCCATCTGCTCTAGCTGGAGAACTCTGCTTTTGAAAACCAAATGATAGGGAAGCCCCTTTTCATCTCTCATCTAAGCTCTGCCACACTTGTAGTGCTGATGTACCAGTTCAACTGCTGCACTACTCACATGGCCAGGATAAAGGCTTTGAAGGGCTGTGCTGCACAGAGGGTAATGTTAAAAACATACCGCGGGCAATTACACAGATGTGATGTTACACACAGTCATAAAACCCATCCTTGGCCTAGCAGGAATGTCATTCTCCAGAAAACCCATGGTTTTGAAGAACCAAAGGCCAAACTCATTTGAAAAAAAAGCACACACTCGAATTCCTTTCCATGACTAACAAGGTTTTCCATGGGCATGGGGAGACAGAAACAAGGACAGAAGCAGAGATGTCAAGTTACAGCAGTATGAATGATCAACGTAATGGCAATGGAAGTAAAAAAGGGAAAGCAGAGAAGAAAGATGAGGAATAAACTTTCAAACCAGAATTAAATGAGTGCACGTACAGTTCTCCTCTCTCCGGTCCAGCCAGCCTGACCCAATCATCTTCACCATGAGGATGCCCAGAAAAATCAGCAGCAACACAAAGCTGGCGAGGCAAAGGAACTGGGAGAGGTAATACTCGATGCCTTTGCCCTTCCCATCCGTCTGCTGCTTAGGGGTTGACCGCAACAAGTGTGGGCGGGCAGTTATTCCCTGTCCCACTCCTGACGTGTCCCACCAGCTTCCCGAGGCCAGCCCTGTGTCTTTCTTAGCCCTCCATGGGAACCGTCGGATCAATCCCCCTCCCTGACTGCCAGGGTTCAGCTCCCTGTCTACCTCCTTCCGAACACTGGAAGCCAAATCCTCTTTCCCTCTCCCAAAGTAGCGACTCAACCCCCCAGGTCCTGCCGAGGTGCCCCAGTGGGTGCTGGGTGCCACCTCACTTTCCCGTCTCCATGAGCTGTTAGAGGAGAGCCCCTTCCTTTCTCCTACTGTCTCCCACTGAGCTCGGGAGCTCTGCCCCCCCATTCCTCCTCCTGACGTGCCCCAGTGGCTCCTAGACTTCAAGCTCCCGCTCTCATCGCTGGAAAGGGGTTTGGCGCTGAGCCCCCCGCTCCTGCCTGCAGAGGTACCCGAGGGAGATGTGGAGCTCAGCCCCCCAACCCCATCCAGGGATGTCCTTAAGCCAGCTCTGATGTCAAGCCCGCCACTTCTCTCTGCAGATGGGCTCCACTGGGATGTGGAGTCTGACCCATGAAACCTGTCCAGGGATGGCCTCAACCCAGAGCTCAGCCCCCCACTTCTCTCTGTCGAGGTTCCCCAGTGTAATGAGGAGCCGGAGCCCCAAAACCCATCCGGGGATGGCTCTGACCCAGCACTGAGCTCCTCACGTCTCCCTGCAGCCAAGTACCACTGCGAAGTGGAGCTTGGCTCCTGAAACCCATCCCGGGATGCCCCCAGCCCAGTGCTGAGCCCCCTGCTTCTCTCTGCAGATGAGTCCCACTGGGACATGGGGCTCAGTCCCCCAGACCTATCCAGGGATGCCCCCAACCCAGCCCCGAGCCCCCCACTTCTCTCTATAGACATATCCCACTGGGAGGAGGAGCTCAGCCCCCCGAGCCCACCCAGGGATCCCCCCAGCCCATCTTCGGCTCCCCCACTTCTCACTGCTGACGTCCCCCACTGCGCCGAGGGGCTCAACCCCCCAAAGCTGTCCCGGGACATGCCTCCTTCAGCCCTGGGGCCGAGTCCTCCGCCCCGGCCCAGAGCAGACCCCCGGGAGTCCCCCCCCCAGGACAGCCCATCACGCTCCCCGGACGTCCCCCAGCGGGACGCGGGCGGTTGCCTCCTTTCCTCCTCCTCCTCCTCCTCTTCCTCCTCCTCCTCCTCACTGTCTTGGGCGGCCCCGCCGTGGCTGAGGTTGAAGCCGGAGCGCTGCCGGGAGGGCGAGGCCTGCTGAGGCCTGGCGGGGGTGCGGGCCGGGCTGGGCGGCGCGCCGCGGCCCCCGCGCTTGGCCGCCGCAACCTCGGCCCGCAGGCAGCCCAGCTTCTTGACGTAGACCTTGCGGGTGGTGGCAGTGATGGGCCCCGGCTGGAAGCCTAGCGCCAGCAGCTCCTTCCGGAGCTCCGCGTCTGTCAGCTCCGCCATGGCCGCCGCGGACACCGGGGCACACCGGAAGCACTCGGCGCGGAGGGAAGTGCAGCCGCCATGCTGAGGAGGGCCCGCGCGGGAGCCATCTTGAGAGGGGCCGCCTCAGCTCGCCTGGACGGAGCCGTGTTTATAGGGGAGGCGGGGCTGGGCGCCATGTTGAGAAGGTCGAGGGAAAGGCCGCTTCCCGGATCCGTTGGGGGCTGGGGCACTGCCTCCGCCATGCTGGGGAGGTCAGGGAGCCTCTCAGAGCGGGAATGATGACGGGAGGGGAACGTTGCTCGTCTCAGGAGGGGGGAAAGGGCGCAGACATGGAGAAAGCGAAGGGCAAAAGCAGCCTCAGCGTCTGCGGCCGGTCGGTGTCACCTCCCCATCACTCTGGGGGACCCTGCTTGGGAGCAAGTGGGGTAGTCGAGCACCTCTCACCCCTCTCCTCTCAAGCTACACTGATGGTTTGACAATTTTAGGGGCATTTATGAGGAGAAAGAAGTGTCTTTCCCAGCCACCTGCCACCCCCCCCACACACACGGTTTCCTCATCCCTCTCCTCGCTGCCAGGTTAGAGCCATTTAACTGGCACCCATCAAACCAGCTGGAGCTTTGCCACTGCTTGCGGCAGGATCAGGATTTGGGTCCTTGGGATATTTGCAGGGGAAGGAGGTTTCTTGCATAGTTTGCAGCCTAAAATGGCAAAACCAAGTGTCAGCTTGAAAATTTATTTTGGCAAGGCAGTGATATACAGTAATTGCTTTTTCCTGCTGCTGCCTATAAAGAAAGTAATGAAAGTCGCTGAAATACCATGGCATAATATCGGAATTTAATTAAAGATAATGAAAACGTAGTGATGAATGCGTGCAGGCTGTCTGTGCATCGCCGTTTTTATGATTGACGCGCGATACCAGCATGGTGGAAACTTTGTGGTCCCACAGGAATGAGACCTGCAGCAAGTGAGAGCTGGAGCAGGCTCTGGGAGAGCTCGGCCTGGACGCTCCCACCCCTCGGTACCATGAGCCTGGGGATGCTAGAATGTGCCTGAAAAACTTCTTTAGGGTACCTCTCCTTTCATGCTCACTTTGCTGTCGTGACCTTCTTGTTTAGGGTATCAGGCACCATTCGCCTCGCTCTTCCTGATTTATGTAAGGAAGGAGCAACAAGCTGCTGCCAGTTGTTGATGTGGTTTGCAACAACAAACACATACTAAGCAGGGGGCCGGGGAGCCCGTTAAAAGTGCATACTCAGTTCCGATGGGAAGTGTGAACGTGCTAAGCCAAGCCACCCCTGCTCGCTCACTAACGCGACCAGCTAATAATTTGGAGCAGTGTCTGATGGAAATACAGAATCGGAATATGCTCTCCGTACACAGCTTCTGTAAGCTCACAGCTTTCAACTTAGAGAAGCTCTGCCTAGACATGCAGATGCATGCTGTCATCTAAGCCTGAGCTGATACAAGCCCACAATTAAATGAACTCCTCTTGCTTTGGAGAGAAAAACCAAACCAAACCAACAGAAAAAAAAACCCCAACCAAATCCATCCTCTAAACTTCTTGTGTTTCTGGAGGCTAGGGAAGTGACACCAGGACAGAATTTGGTCCGGCAGCCTCATTGCAGGATCTTCAGAGTGGAGAAGCTGGGAATGGTGTTTGAGAACTGGAGGGCTAGGGAAAAGATGTGATTCCTTCACAGAAGGGAGGTTGGCAGTGCCAGTGCTTATCAGAAACAGATGCCTCTTATTTGTGGCGAGGAACCTGTGACCCTTCTCCCTTCCTCTCTAGAGACACAAATGTTGGAAGTGTCCTTGCCTTCCCTGGAAGGTAGCTGGGCACCATGGAGAAGGCAGCAGGAGAAGACAGCCCCTTCTGTCTCTCAGAGTCTATATACCTGTGGACAATAGCCTATTTGTTGCCGCCACCCTGCCCACAGTGATGATGAGGAGGCCAAGGGTGGATTTTCTGCTTTTTACAGCCCCTTCCCCATCCCCACAACTCTGGGCAGCAGCGAAGGCTGCTGGGGCGCACACGGCCAGCTGATGCCACAGATGGGCTGTAATGCTCAGAGATGCTCGGCTGTGAAAAGCCCATTTCCCAGCCCACGGTGCAGCTCTTGAATATCTTGGCTGTAAATATCCTGAGCTGGATGTGGGAAGCTGGGACAGCAAGGAGGGGAGAGCCTCCTCCTTCCCTGCTAGCCCAGAAGCTGTCTTAGGGCTGCTGGCAGTGACTCAGCTTTGGAATGGGAAGAGCGGGCGTGCTGTGCCGTCTGCTTCTCCTCTTGAAGTGGCAAGACAGGGCTGGTGTAAGCAGAGGGGTAGAAATAGATCAGCACCATCTTCACCAGGTGCCTGGAGAGGGGAGCATGCTGCACCCTAAAAACCATGGGCAGCAGCTGAACCTTTCCACCCTTGACTGAGGGGCTGCTGAAAAAAACACCGCCATTCCCCCCCTCCCCCCTCCTCATTCCATGGCATTTGGATGACACTCCTGCATATGTCACTAGGGTGTCAGATTGGACTTGGGAGCCGACGGTGCCAATTTAACACACTGTCACTCACAGCCGGGGCACAGGTGTGACCCAAGGACACCACTTCTCATCCTCCCGATCGCGTATCATGTACTCAGCCTACTGAGCTGCTTATTAGGTTAGAAAGTCAGGCCTCATTCCGTTCTTTTCTCTCCTCCTTTCCCTCAACTGTTTGGCTGCTCACTGTGCCATCAAGCTCTTGTTCGGTTTCTGGAGCAGCAAGATCTTCCTGCCTGCTTGCAGGCCTGGACTTAGATGCTGCTGGCTGGCAGAGCATCCTTCCAGGGCACTGGCTATACAGATCTGTCCTGCAACTTGGAGACCATTTCACTTCTTAACAAGAGATATAACCCTGAGCATGGGAGTCATGCTGGGAGGATGGCTGGGGTCCATCCACCTCCTCCTTTCCAGCAGCTGCTTCTTTCCCACTACTCAGGCCCTTGAGGGTAGATGAATTTACTTCCAAAAGCTGAAGGTCCCCTTGTACTTTGGTACCTACTTGGACGGCACAGTTGTTGCTGCTGCAGAACAAGCCAAGGGGTTCATAAAGTTACTGTCACATCAGCCAGATACCCCTGCGCTCATTTATAGCTGGGTCAACTGGTAAGAGCTGAGGCTGGGGAAAAATCAGACCCTTCCTGCTGCTGCAAGTTGCATCTGGCTCAAAATGTAGAGGGAGTAGAGGGAGGTATCCTTCCAAAGTCACATGGTGGATCTCCTTATGGAAATCTCTGCAACATCAGCCCCATTGCCAAGGTGAGAAATGGTCCAGGGAGCAAATCCAAGAGGTTCATATTCACTTTCTTGCTGTCACTAGGAAACTTTCCTTCCTAGATAGTACAGGGGAGCCTGTCAGCCTGGGAAACCACTTGACTGAAAGAGCTGGGCAACCGGACATGCTGGAAAGAACACACTAACCTACAGTGGAGCTCATGGAGGGTTTTTAGGAGCAGTTGGCCCCTCAAAGGGAAATTCTCCTTGTTCACCTGTGGCAGGACAAAATTAAACCTAGGGTAAAGGTTTGGGCCTTTCAGATGTAGCAAGTCAACGTGCCCCCTTGGAAGCAAACAGTCCTGTCCCTAATCTTGATGGACACTGGTGTCAGCATGGTGCAGCTCCTCCAGTGCTTTCCACACCAGATCTCCTCTGGATATCACTTCACTGCAGACTGATTTCTGCTGGCTGAGCTGCTACAGCCCAGCAGTACGGACACTTGCTTTCACTTTCAGCCTAATGAAATGTAGTATTTTCTCTCTTCCTCCCGTTCAGACTCATTTACAGTGATTTCGTAGCTCAACCCGCCTCAGCAACAATCCCTGCCAACCTCAAGTTCTGCTGAGCCACTCAGCCCATGGACTAGGAGTGTGCCTTTGAATTGAGTATTAAAGCTGGACCCTCCTCTATGCTGGATGTTGCATTATCCAGTGGGATACTGGTTTCCCCTCAGGGATGGCTCACAGCAGAGAGCATACTGAAGAGTGGTGTTCTAGTGCAAACATGGACATTTAAACAAGCCACAGCGAGAACAGGATTTGGGTTGGGAGGATAAAATTAGATTGAAATTGGATATACTCACATACATATCATTGATCTCACCCGTCCTTACTTTACATATGTTGGATTTCCTGCTGCCAGTATAGAGGAGCAGCTCTAAAATATGCCCAAGGTATGTAAATGGAGAGCAAGATGCACAAGTGGCATTACAATTTCACCTTTCAGGTTTGTTTGAGAGGCAGAAACGAGGCCGGGGTTGCGCACTGTTCCACACACACGGTGCCTGCTTGCGTCAGAGCTATGGGAGAAGTGCTCCTCATTACAGTGTTCAGATTTGTATCGTCTGGGTGAGTAGGAGGATGTTAAAAGCACAGGTAGGAACTCAAAGCACAGGTAGGAACTCAAAGCAGGGCTCATGCAGAGAGTGCCCTCCTGCATCCAGAGCAGGGACCCCGCTTGGGGACGCCCAGGGCCTCCACCCAACTCCTAATCCCACACTTGGGTCACCAGTTTGGCTAGGAGAGCTGGGAAATATTTGCCTCATTGCCAAAAGGGAGGGCTCAAACTTATTAGTCCACAAGATTAATTACTTGGGCTTTGCAACAATCTTTGCACTTCTCAAAAGGACTATGATGTTCTCTAGAACTGGAAACCCTCCCCCTCCTCTTTCCCACACTTGCTGCCTGCCATCTGGCTGAGGCATGCCAAAGAGAAGACACAAATCCTCTCTTTAATTATACTGCACTGCACATTTTATTATCTCACCTCTGATTCTGTTGTTAATCCCTTTCCCAGATTTGATGTACATTAAGTGGAGTCTTTTAGCTTGAGCAAACTCCATCACCTTCTCTTCTGGCTCTGCAAAGATCAGGCAGCTAAAAAGAGAAGAGGAAAGGGAAGTGTCCTTAAATTTGTCATTCAGTCTTTCTTAGGCTTTATATATTGTTTCCTCCTCCTCAGCTCTTCCAGTAGAAATCCAGAAAGCAAACTGAAATCAGCACAGCCAAAGCAGAACAACAGTTCCCACGGGGAGAGCAGTCACCCTCTTACTTGGGACATTTAACGCCAGGTAAGACAAAGGTCAAGAGATAACCTTAGTGAAACCCATTCCACCACCCCTCAAGCCTGTAGGCAGGAGTGGCTGCATAACCGACTGCCCCTGGCTATTTCCCGTTTCAGTTCCCATGTACTAAGAACAACATGATTCATCAGCCCTCAACACCTTGAACTGCAGCTAATTCCAGCTGCGATTGCTAAGTCCCTGGGAGCAGGGTGTTCAGATGTGACTGCAAGTGCCTCGTAGGTGTAGCTTGTGGTACAAGCTCTAATGGAAATTTTACCCTGATGCCTGAGGACTTATGGGGAGGAGGAGGAAGCATAGGGAAGGGGGAAGCAGCACCAAGGAGAGTGTATGGGAATTGTTGCAATGCTGCCGGCAGTCAATATCATCTCTAGGGCACAGATGGCACCCTAAGAGAGTGAATAACCTTCCCAGAAGAAGAGTGTGTACATGAGAGCAAGTGGGGTATCTGGGGACTCTGTAAAGTGAGCAAACATGACACAAAAGCCCTTCTGAGGAATATAAATATCTCCGTGATGATGAGCTGGTGAGAGGAGGGAGAGGCAGAATTCCCAAGGCAGAAATCAACCCCCTGACAGTACCATCTGGGGTGTCCTGTAACATCTACACTAGCGGTTTCTCTAGGACACCTTGGTGTTTTTCCAGCTGCTTTGGGGTGAGCCACATCCCAGCTCCAACAGGAGAAGTGAGCTATTGAGGAAGCTAGAAAAATCTGATGGAAAAGCCAAGGAGAGCAGAGGGAAGCAGTTTGGGGTGATTCGACCCCACTTTACTAAGCCAGTAGAGAATCTAAAGCTGATTTGAAGGGAAGATGTTTATCCTTGTACGGGGAAAAGCAACATTCAGAAGTCAGTGCAACCTTGTGCTGTTTTGAGTGCCAAAGATTTCATGCATTGGATCATCTGTGGGCTGACTCAGAAACACAGATAAAAGTACCTCTGAGCAACAGAGCCTGTAAAGAAGAAAAGAATTTCTGAAGTTTACCTTCCTCTGCTATCCCACACCTTGACCATTCAAGCCATCAGCTTGACTGACACTGGTGAAGCACCCTGCCTTAGTAAAGACTGAGGATGAGACATCATCCTGTCACCAGACGTTGAGCCAGCTGTGGCTCAGATGATCCCAAAGTAAATAGAATTGTTCCAGTTATTGCTGGAGGCATGGGAGGGGCTTGTGGTCACAGCAGGAAAGGGTCTTAGACACTGGGATGTGCCAGTTATTTAATGCTTTGAACTGCGAAGCCTTGCTGTTTAAACCCAATTATTGATTGTTGGCACACCACATTTGCGAGAGCTGCACATCCACACGTGCTGTGGCCAAATTCCAGTCCAGCTAGTTCCATTGTCTGTCCCTCTCTGTCTCTCCCAGTTTGCGATGGACCTACACACTCCTTTTGCTGGCAGACAGAATGGCTGAGCTCACCAAAGGAGCTGCAGCACGGGCAGGGCAAAGAGCTCCCTGTATTCAAGTAGAAAAGCCGTTTTTCAGACTGGACTAACCAGGTAAGCATGCCTTTGAGGCACTTAAAGACTGGCACTTAAATCCCTAAAATTGGTCATTTTCTGCTCTGTGTACAGACTTTGTGGGAGCCCCTCTGTATGGGCCCAAGTTTAGAAATAAGGTCTTGTCAGTGTAGAGGATGGTGAGACCAGAGGGGACACCAGGCAGCTAATCTGGAGCTGGGTGAAAAAGTGTCAAAGAGCTGAAGCAGAGCTGCAAATTCCTGCCTTGCACTTGGCTGGTGGTCACTGAATGGCAAAGACTGACCTCATGGTGTTTCCTTCTTCTGAAGGGAGAATCCAGGTGGGTCTGAGGTAAAACCTTTCTCTGATGCAACCTTGCTCAATTTCCTGGTGAGGCTGGCAGGAAACGAGTGGTGTTCCTTTAGATCATAGAATCCCAGACTGGTTTGGGTGGGAAAGGACCTTTAAATCTCATCTTGTCCAACCTCCCTGCAGGGAGCAGGGCCATCTGCAGCTAGAGCAGGGTGCTCAGAGCCCCGGGCAACCTCCCCTGCAATGGTGCCAGGGATGGGGCAGTCACCACCTCTCAGGGCAGCCTGTGCCAGGCTCTCACCACCCTCAGTATCAAAAGTTTTTTTTAATATTTAGTCTATATTGACTGTGAGCTCCCTGATAACATCCACTGTCTTCTCACGCAGCACCACCAAACACTCCTTTGTAGCCAGGCCCTGTGAGCTGACTCTTGGGCTACACTGTGTGTTCTCGCGTGCTCCTTAGAGTCTTGTGGTTCAACATACCTGAATGATCTTGACCTTGTTGACATCCTCACTGGATTTCTCAGAGAAGCTTGCCTCTTCCAGCTGCTGCAGCAAAGTCAAGGATTTCTTCTGCCCTCCTTGTTCCTCACCTTTTCCTGCAGCTTCACAGTAAGGAGCAAAGGGGGCCATGACACTGGGATGCAGCATCACATGGGTACCAAACCTGATCTGCACCATTTCAACAGCATGATGCCCAGAAGCCAAGAGCCTGCAGAGCTGGGCACAAAGCCAGTGGGACTGGAGGTCTAGCGGCTGCCTGGAGCCACTGCAGCATCATCGCCCCAGGAACAGAGTGAAGGACCCCATCAGCTGTGGTCAGCACAGCCTTGGGGACTGCAGTTCTGACAGGGAGAGGCCACAGTGCTGAGTGTAAGGTTGCATTACAGGATTGCATGTAAAGGTCTGTAGCAAACACTCCTGGGCAACTCCTTTGATCTGTACAAGACAACACTGTCAGCAGGATGGGGTGGCCAAGTAGGTGACCTTACAGAGCTGTTCCTGAGGCCTGGTCCTCTTCTGTAGCAGCAGCAATGAAGTTTAATAAAAGCCTGCACAGCCTCATTGCAAACAGAGCGCTCTTTGTGGACATTACGTGTTACCAGCCTTTCCTATGAGGCTGTAAGGTTGGTCCTTTCCCATGTATGGGGCTAAACTTGGCTTCAGGACCCTTCTTTTCTTCCCAACCCAAAAGGAAAAGCCAGAGCTGCTTTGGGCTATGACAGACATGACAGGACATGTAAAATGCAGCACAGGCTGTGCTCAGTGTCAAGCGAGCTGCTTGCTGAGTGCTTGCTGTGATTTGAATGTGCGTTCAGAGGAGGAGAGGCAGCCTTTGGAAGGCTGATTTCACCCACGTACCTCTAGAAGACCCTTAATCAGTAGCAGACATACAGCTACAAGAGTTGTGACGGATGAACCATGGATCTGGGCACCGTGCGTGGGTCACATCACCTCCCTCTGGGAGGCTGAAGGATGAGTGCAGTCCCCCAAAAAACAATCACTACCCAGTGAGTGATAGGTGTTAGTGATAGATTTCTCCCCAGTATCCATGGATTGTGCTGCGCAGGGGAAGCTCACTTCACTGTGCTTAAGACGATGCAGTTTCTGAGGCTGCTGCCTGACACCTTTCAATGCTATTAGTTTCACATCAAAAGACAAAACAACTTTCTCTACTATGCACATCGCAGAGGTGACAACCATCTGAAGGATGGTTAATTATTTGTTACAACAAAAGAACCATCAGTAGGGTGATGGGAGGTTTCAGCTTCTCTGTAAAACTCTCAGCCACTAGCATGGAGGAAAGAAAAACAAGACCTACTAACTGTAGATGATAACCCACATAGGTGTGTGTAAAGGAGTCTGGGCTCTTCCTTTCTAATCTCACATCTTAAAAGTTGTCTCTGCCTTAATTAGGGTTGAGTGAGGGACTGCCAGTGTCGCAGCATCTCCTGTTTGAACAGAAGGGGCAGCTGATGGGAATGGCAGTGGCACAGCCTGTACTGGCAGAGCTTGGAGGATCAGGAGAAGGAAACACCTTTCCTGGTTTATTCAGGGCTCCAGTCCCTGCAGTGTGTTTCTTCGGAGTTACCTGTATTTTCCAGAAGTTGCTCTGGGTGAAAAAGGGCAAAAAGTCTTTGGTCTGTTTGGCCAGCATAGACACCACCTACACCAGGAACAAACTGGCCACGACCTTCTTGGAAACCATCGTAAGAGTATGAGCAGTGTAGGAAAGAAGATACTGGAGCGATAGTGGAGAGGGCCATTTGAGAAGAAATCCCTTTGGCTTTTGATCAGCTGCAATCTGATTTATCCACCAGCTAGCTAGAGGTATATTTACTCTTCCAGTTGCTCCTGAGCTGAGAATAGAAGTGTCTTGACTGACAATTCTCCTCTCAAACCTTTTTCTGTAAGCAGATTTGTTCTTGAGCAATATCTCCAGAGACTTCAAGCCCAGCCCTTCAGTACTGTTACAGACTCTCTCTGTTCTTCAAGCTTCAGCCCTACAGCTGTACTGGTTGAAGACCCGCACACATCCAGAGCAAAACATCCCCATCAATCCCACTGACAGCAAGGGAGACAAGAGTGATGCTGCAAGAGGGAAAAACCTTAAGACAGGTGTTTTGTTAAATTTTGTTTTCACATTCCTCACCCCTGAAAACCTTCCTGAATGGACTGAATCTTTTAATAAGCCTCAATGGGTCCACGAGAGCTGGGAAGGGCATTTGCCAGCCTGGCTCCATAAGAGCCTGGTATAAAGGGCTTTAAAAACTACCTTCTGAAGTAATTTAACAGCAACTTCATGTCGGAAGATGACTTACGTAAACATAAAATGTTCTCTTTAAATATTAAAATATTCTCTCCGGATGAATTTAATGAAGTCTGGTCCCACAGCTTAACTACTCTACCTGATTGGAACTTGATCTTTAATTAGTTTCAGAAACCTCTTGGTCTGGACGTTATTGAAAAGACATTGTTAGGTCAAATTTGACCCCTAAATTAGATTTCCCATAAATATCAGCTAGTATTGAACCAGAGACCAGTGGGAGTTAATAAATATTCCCTTTGTGTAGCACTTGCCAGTCACATCCCTCCTCTGTGTGCCAGGCCAGGGCAGGCCTGGTGGCGGGCAGAGGCAGCTGTCTCCCCTCCCCACTCCCTTGGCACTGCTTAGAGCAGCACTGGTGCCATCTCCCCCTTGCCCACCCATGCGGGGTCATCAAAGCTGTCAACAGCCCTGGGACACCCAGTCAGACGTACCGTTGGCTGCCATGATCAAAAGCGGGTTTCTCAGGCTCTCTGCCTGTAATAGAAAGTGTTGATCTGCATATGGGCTGACAGCATGGTGTTATTTCAGTAGCATCAATCTTTTGTGCTTTTTCATTTGTTCTATCATGGCAATAAAATACCATCATATACAAAGAAATCAACCCAGTCACCTCCTTCATCTCTTATTAGCTATCCCTCTGTGAACTGATTCGCTCCCTCTTCCCCTGGAGAAACACCCCCCACATTACTCCAATAAAAAAAATGTCATTTCTGAATGTCCCTTCCCTCTTTTGTAAGCAGGACATGTCATTCAGACCTAAGATCTCTAGCTCAGTGCTTCTCCAGGCAGGTACCTACTTTGTTGTTTGTGAATTTGCTTCCCAGCTTCAAAGAGAAAGCACAAAGCAGGAAATTCCCAAGTTCAGCCTCAGCACAACAAAGCACTGTGGTCACATGGGGATGGGCACAGCATTGCCCAGCTCTGCTTTTGCCTGAGTGAAAATGGGATAAAAGTGCCAATCTGGGGGCATGAGGGGTGAACATCCCCCTGGTATTGGTGTGAGCACGGTGACAAGACAGTACATTTACATCCTGAGCCATCTTAAAAATAAATCAAAGAGTTTCTGTCAATAGGAGCTGTCTGTGACTCACTTGCCCGTGCAAAGCAGCTCCCTGAGCGCAGAGGGCACCCATGGCTCCCTGCACCTCTGCGGCTCTCTGCTGGATGCTCACGGCAGGCAGGGAGGCAGGAGCTGGTGGAATTGATGATGCTCTGCAGTGGGGGATGAGCAGGAAGCACCTTTCCTCTTGTTTAAGCGTCAATTTTGTTTCTTGGCAGAGCTCTCTCTGCTGAAGCCACCATGTCCTGGTGACACCAGCCCCTCTCTGAGCACTTGTGCAGCACCCGCCCCACCAAGCCCGCAAATGGAAGCAAAGACTGAGCACCTACCTGGTGAGCACAGGATGTCAGATCTTGCTCCTCTTCATGCCTGGATGCTCCTACTGGTTTTCCCACCCTTTATATATGTGTATATACTGGTGCACAGTTACCTACTGGTGCAGCTGCCCACACTTCCAGCAGAGCTGGTGAATGGCTACCTGGTGTAAATGGAAATGAGGTGGCCAGACAGGGAACCTCCTACTGGCATTGGATTTTTAGGAGTTTCTCATTTTCAGGAAGATTCCCCTTTCCTCTCTCCCCTGGTCTTTAGGCTGGCAGCTGTTCTCAGTGGGTCCCACAGCTGGGTAGGGGAGCTCTGCCTCAGTTTCCCTGTCTCTCAGATGGAGAAGTTCCTCTCTCCCAGTTTGTTTACTGAGCTTATGAGCTCTCCAGGATAAAGCATTTCTGATAGGAGTGTACCAGTGGCAAACTAATGCCTGTGTCCTAATTGTATTTCTACTCTAACATGGACAAATCACAATAATAACAAAGTTGCCACAAAATAAGCACAATGCAGACTGAAGTTGGACCCACCAGCATTACGAAAACATAGATTTAAGGTAATAAATCCCCTGTCAGGATCTAGTGCTGAATATTAAAATAATAAATAATAGTGTACATACTAAATCTATCACTGAGCAGACAAGTGGGGAAATACTGAAGCAGTCCAGGGGATTTATCTGTCCATTTTGAGTTTTCTTGTGGCCCCTTTTTATCATCCTGAGCATCTTGCAGTCCTGGACACACTGATCCCCCTCAGAGACACAAAATTGCACACTGACACCTCTCTCCAGACAGATGAGGTGCAGAGAGAATAAGTGACTTGAATAAGATCTCCTCTTTGCTCTCCCAAGACCATCAGGCAGGAGCTGATGCTGGAGGGTTTGGGATCAGGCCAGAAATGTCCTGGTGCTTCTCAGATGGGTGAATACACACGAGGAAACCTGAGAGCAACCAGGTGAGATGAAAGAGGAAAAAATTACTTGCGAAAGCCATGAAATCCTCCTGTATCAAGTGGCTTTATGGGGTATGATAGCGGGGGCATGCAGCGGCATTCCTGCCTGAGAGCTCAGCACTAGCACTGTTTGCTAGAGACAAGGGTAAAAATGGTACTGCCCAAGCCTGTAAAATGATTTTTCTCACCCAGCTCCATTGCAGCTTCTCAATAGAATGTGCCCATGCTGCCCGTCAGTCCTCATGAGGGACTTGCTGTTGTCACTACAGTCAGTAATGCTCAACTTGGGCCAAACCTCTCCTTTAAAACATGTGGCAGTGGCCACGACGCTTCCAGACCCCGTGGCATGTACTGCAGCTCATTGCCAGGCAATGAAGCTGTCCTAGCTGCTCGTCCTAGCTGCAGAATTTCCAGAGGGGTCAACACAGTTTTTCTCCCTGGAACTGTGTGTATGTGCGGTAATAAAGGACATTACACAACAGGTTATTCCCCCCGCTTTGCTGAAGAATTCGTGCACAGCCCGTTAACACCGCTTCTCATTTTAATTGTTTTTTCTGGATTTTTTGCTTGGTTGTGATGGATGCTGCTGACGAGTCAGCAGATGGTCTTGGGAAAGTAACAAATTAATTACCAAGAAAGGTCACTTTTTCAAAGCACTAAACTTTCCCCTGTCTTGTCCCCTTTTACCACCAAAACGTGGCTGGCTGGCAGCTTTCCCATCCATCTGCGATGAAGCTTTCTGCATTGGAAAGGACAACCTTTAAAATAAAAAGGAAAGATGAAAATTAATCATATCTGTATTAACTGGATGCTGTCTGCCAGGTTCACTTCTCAATTATGCAAGAGTACTCAGAAAGGAAAGGAAACGGAGAGCTGAAAATAAGGGCCCAGGCTCCAGGACATCCTCAGTGGAAGCACCACAGCGGGTGGGGGCAACAGGCACCTTTTTGCCTGGTCTGTAAAAGCAGCTTTTGGCACATCCCCCATTGCCAAAGCAAAATGAGGTTAAATGGCAATAAAAATCACAGTTGGAAATCTCACTCCCCAGCATTGCAATGCAAAAATTCTGTCCTGCTGCAGTCCCCGGAACAATTTGGAATCTGCAGGGCCCCTGAATTTCTGCTTGGTTTACGAGACGAAATTGCAGCTGAGGTTAACAAAAGCTTAATGAAAATATGATGTGCAAAATGGAGCTGCTTGCAGTTCTGCTCATACCTAGAGTTAAACGATGACCATAATTGGGAGCAATTTTACCAGGAAAGTGGCAGTAGTAGTGAAGACCATTAAGCCATGTATCAATCGCAGTGTCAAGGAATCGAGGGAAAATGAGCTCCCGGTGCCAGTGACACTGAGCATTTGTCTCCATGTCCTCTACATTTCCCTCCAAGTCGCTCTGTTCTCAGGGTATTTTGGCAAGGGGGTTGCATAAAAACAGGAGATAGAAGCCAATATGAGAGTGAAGATGAGTTTCAGCCCTAGGCTAATGCAGTGGGCAGAGAGCACTTGGGGAGAGTGCAGGACTGAAATCCTGCACTGCTGCTCTGCCTGACCCTTGGTCAGGCTTTGGGATGTCCCCCTGCAATGACTGCAATTTGGGGATGAATCATAGAGTTGTTTTGGTTGGAAGAGACATTTAAGTTCAGGTTCAATCGCTCCCCCAGCAGTTCCAGGGCACCACTGACCCCTGTCCCTCAGCACCACAGCTCCATGGCTTGGAAACCCCTCCAGGGATCACAGGGACTCCCCCCTGCCCTGGGCAGCCCTGGAGAGGAAGAAATTGTTCTTTAGTTCCAACCTAAATCTCCCCTGGGGCAACTTGAGCCTGTTTCCTCTTGTCCTGTTGTGAACATCGGAGCTGTAACACTGGCCCTGACCACCACCACGGGCCAAATTCCTCTCTCTTTCCCCATATCCCACAATTTCCTTGGATGGGCCTGGCCCATAGAAGGAAGGACAAGGCTTTATGCACACCCAGTTTGCTCTCACAGTCCCACCAGGCCCACAGCATCCATGAGGCTTGGAAAAATGTGTACCTAGCCCAAGTTCCCCTTTCTGATGCTCCCAGGAATCTCTCTCTCGCCTCACTCCTATTATTTTTGCTTGGAGCCAGACAGGTCAAAAACCTGGTGCAGGCTCTGAAGAATGTAATGCTTGCAATCACACAGCTGAAGTTGACTTGGGTAAGGAGTTCACTGTAGGCTCCCTGCTTTGGAAGCAGGAGCAGAAAGCTCTTCCTCAAAGCCCAGGCTCCATCTTCCAGCTGCTGTCTCCGCGTGGCCACGTTACGGATTGAGCAGGCGCTGCCGTCTGGGGCTGACAAACACTCCTGTTGAATGAAGGACCAGTGGCAAATTTAAATGCCATTTTCGAAATATTAGCGCTAGATAAATATTTGAAGACTCACAGCCTTAAAACACATGTTAATTTGCAGCATAAATATTTTAAGGGTGCAGAGATCCCCCTCCCGTTCCCCACGCGCTTGCCTGGCACCCACTGCAATTTCTCCCCACTGCTCAGCGGTGTAATTCATGGTAATTCAAGACTGCACAGCCAGGCTGGGTGAGAATCAATAGCAAGGATTTAACCTCCTGCTGGCTCCCAAAACCAGTTCATCCTCCTGGTTCTAGCAGCAAATAATGATCTCTGAGATGAATGGGAAATTTGCCTCACACTGGTTCTCTCTCCTACCACTCTTCCTGGTTCCTACAGTCAGCCTGGAGACTGGAGGCTCTGCTGGGTGATGGCAGCAAGCTGTGGGTCAGGGGCAGGTCAGATGTGGGACAGGAGGCAAAGGTTTGGACCTGCAGCAGAGGGTAGGGTACATCCCACCCCTCCCCTTTCAGAGGCAGCGGCCTCAGTTTTACCTGCAAATGTGATGGTCTGAGCTCTTTAATGGCTGGTTGGACTCGATGATCTTGAAGGTCCCTTCCAAGCAGAACACTTCCATCATTCTTCAGCACCAACATCTCCAGGAGACCACAGGTGGAGCCGCATCTTTGTATTGCACTGGTTTACATCCTCAGCAGCTCACTGAGCTCCTCTGGGTCTGCAAAAGCTTCATGCACACATTTGAAGCCTGAGTGCTACACGCTGTGATGCCAAAGCCTCTCTGGAAACCAGGCTTGAGGTGGTCTGGAGTGGACACCCCAAAATTCACCTGGAAATTCTGCCTGCTGCCTCAGTTTCTTGATGTCAGAACACACATGAAAAAAAAGGCAAACGTGTTTCTGGACATAACTTGGATGGATTTAGCTTCTCTATTAGTGGTGGAGGAGGCAGGCAGTGGCCAAAGTGTTCTATCTCATAACTAATGCCTTCCAACAGAATTAAAAATATGAATATTAGAAAAAGGCGCCCCCCTCCCCCCCTTTTTTTAATATAAAACCAATTTCTGTGCTTATGAAAACTTTCTAGTTAATCAAACAAGGGGAAAAAAAAAAAAAAAACCAAACAAGAAGAAAAAAAAGTTTCCTTGCTTTGTTTTCCTGCATTTTTGGTCATTCCTTTGCCATTCTCTCCCTGATCTGGAAGAAAAGAAGAGAGAAAGGAGAGGAGTTGAGAAAAAACACAATGATATAAATCTTATCTGTTGCCATTTTGGTTTTCAAATCCAAACCACTGGGCTCAGGAATGAGCCTTGAAGGCTCAGGAATATCTTTACGAATGTTAGGGAAAAAAGTGCCATTTCATGCAGAGCAAAAGGCTGCAGCCAGCTCGTCCCTCGCTCTCAGCTCCCGTTTGCTGCACTGGCCCCCCCAGGATGCTGCTGGCCCAGCACTTGGCTGGTGGTGACCCCAGGGCAGATGAGGTCCCATGGCCAGCGACCAGAGACCTCTGCCTGCCTCTGATAATCCGAGTTCGGGACTGAGGCTCAGAGGCAAGGAACTCAATTAACATTTCAGAAAAGGAGCTCCATACCCCACTCCTGGTGAATATTTATTAGATTTGATGAAAGAGCAATTTAGCCTTTACACACACCAGGCACCCGGTGACCTTTTAATTTTCTTATTACCTCCTCTTACCCCCCCTACTGTTCACCTATCAAACAACAATACATCAGGTTAAGCACAGCAAGACGAAACGAGAAGGCTATTAAATCGCTGCTTTGCGGGGCCGCTCGCGCTGTCAGATCAGCAGGAGGATGATGTATGATATTCCTGCTCGCACACAGGATGCAAAATTCGGCACCGTGATCACCGTTGCAGATGAAATTGGCAGGTGAGCCCCGTCTTGCTGCAAAAAAGCAGCGGCTGTTTTACTGGGAAGGAAGAGGCAGGTGACAACAGTCAGGATCCAGCCACCAGCATTTGCAGTTGTTGTCCATGGCGATTATCTGTCCATGGGAGAACTGTAGCATGCAAAAGCATTGCTCTGATCAATGCTGCCAGCTCCCAAATGATCTCCTGATACAGAGGAATGGATTATGCTGGATGCCCAGGATTTATCACAGCAGTTTATCTGCACCAGGGGAGAAGCGTTTGCTGCTGCTTTATCCCCCTTCAGGCTTTCAAGGCACTGATTCAGTCTGTAAGGCAACAAGGAGACAGGGTCAGATGCCTTCAGGGTGAAAAAGAGACAGCGCACACGGCAAGGCAAGGTGCTCACTGGTGAGTGCTTCTCACGGGAGAAACCCATCAATCAGTGAAACAGTGGCATATCCATCCTGGCTGGGATGTGGGGCTGGGAAAACCAAATGGAAAATTCTGACAACAGCAGAAAGATCTGCAGAGACATTTGGGGCTATCCAGCCAAGTCTGATTCCATCACAGGACTCAGATTTGATAAAACGCCCATTTAATCCATGGCTATTTTGCTTAGGTGATGAATAGCAACCTCAGTGAAAGCCTCTCAACCACAAAGGCTTTAGAGAGCTAAACAGTAAAGGCTGGGAATTAAGGACAATAAATATTAATGAAAGGAGTGGAAAAATCAATCCTTTTCCCAGACAATCTGGCCATTACTTTGCTCATTTGAGAAGGGCTGTTGCATGTACCTCTTCTCTCATGCTGAAGGACCACATGCTCAGAGGGTCCATGCAGAGATGCAACCGCTGCAGGAGCGTTGCAGAGGCTGGAGGGAGCACCCGTCACACATGGGAAGGAAAAAGAGACAGCAGACAGGAAGGGAGCAGAAACTGCAAAAGAAAAGGGTTGTTGTACCACTGTGGAATTCAACACACAATAAATAGGAATCAGTGCAAACCTCTCCACTGGTTTCAGTGGCTGCAGGTCAGGCTCTGAGGAGCATAGCCCAGAGCCAGCATCGTTATGTAAAGGGATGGGGAGAAGCCTGGGATGTGCTGGATGGAAGAAATGAATCCAATTACAGGATGAAGGGCAAAGGGAGAGGAAGAACATGTTTGCTCTGGAGCAAAGCCCTGGAAGGCTTTAAAGCAGGGACAAAAATTAATTGTGGTGCAGGACACCTGGCTGTCACCAAGAGGAACAGCAGCCTCAAAATGGGACAAAAGGCAGGAGATGGGCATTCAGCTGGCTGAGAGTATGGCCAGAGCAGTGACATGAAGGATTCTTCCTGGGACACCCAAAGTACCACTGGGATGCAGCTTTTCTGGGAGCTGGAACACCAGGGTGGCTGTTCATAGTCCTGCAGGGACATTGTAGAAAGGAACCAGACCAGCCAGACACCTGCTGGAAAGCAGAAAACAAGCAAAGCAACCCCCATATTTCCTCTGTGCTGTTTCCCAAAAGATTATAAGCCAGCTGGTCATGTCACAGCAGTCCCCAGGCTCCCACTGAGAAAACCAAGGGCTCTGCACCAGAAATGAAAAAAAAAAAAAATTTTGACCCAGTTATGACAAAACTAAACAGCACGTCTATAAAGCATCGCTGCAGAGGGTTACAAACATCCACAATAAGGCCCTCGAGAATGACAGGGTTCAACTTCAAATGAGATTTACAAATTGAAAATAAAAGAGATGGATTATTTCTATTTTCCTAAACCAGCTCTCCCCCTTTATCTGACTGCTCAGCCATTCTCAAAGCAGGATGCTGCAGAATGGAGGTGGTGGTGCTGTGCTCTTGCATCCCTCTGGAATTAAATGAAAGACTTTCTTCTGCCTCTCTGACTTCACAGTTAAGCACCTGCCCCTAGCTGGGCAAAGGAGATCTTGGAGAGAAGAGCTGGACCTAGATCCCTGGCTCTCCCTGTTAACTCCTGCCCAACATATCCCTGGCTCAAACAGCCCATAAAACAGAACAAAATCCAGTGAGGGATTTGTTGCCATTTGTAAGAGAGGAAGATCTCATGGGAGCAGACAACATCTTCTGCCTTGCCTTGGCCATCCCCATCGTCAGAGGACAACCTGCTCCCTTGCCCTGCTGCTAACACACAGTGGAACATACTCATGTTGCCTGGATTTGCTGGGCTGAGCTGGTGGCTCATCCCATGCTGCCATGTGGCCTCTGAGACTGTCTTGCAAACCTGCCCACTCTACTCCATCCCTGGATTATCACTTCCTTAAAAGTGTTGACAGCACCACATGCAGTGGAGCAGGTTCACAGCTGAGCCAGGATTGCTCAGCTCCTTGGGAAGAAAATCACATGTCCCCAAGACTTTCTATCTTTCCAAGGAAATCCTATGGTGCTTGTAGAGATGTTACCTGGCCCAGCAGCAGGAGGAAAAGCCTGGGAGTTGGCAGGGGTCTGCTTGCTTGCAAATACCATGCACATGAGATGAGGTTGGAAGCAGTGAAGCCCTCCCCACTTCCCATCTTCCTTATGGTTCTGGTGTATCCAGCCCTTGTGAGGCCATGCTGGTGGGGAGAGCCTGGAGGAGCTGTGAGGAGGAACCTCCAAAGAAAACAAGAGCTGGGGTTCTCCTACCCAAAACTTGTGCAAGCAAGGCAGGAGACAGGCACACTTATTTTATGGAGAAGATGCAAGGGCTTGGTACAATGCACAGAGACATCCTTGTCCTGGATGGATGCGATCATGCAGGAGGAGCTGCAGGCAGCTCTGCCCAGCATGGTGGCTGCCGGCAGAGGGCACGGCTGCCTCCTCGGAGCCACCAGCCATGGCCAAGTTAATCCCTGCTGGGGGAGGAACGGCCCACCGAACCAAATTGTAAATACATCTGTGTCCTCCTTCTCCCTGCCACACATTTAAATCTATTTGATCCACTCTAATGGATTGATCTACAAGTTTGTGCAAACACATCCTGCTTTGGACAGGGTGGCTGGCAGCGCCTCGCCCATCACGACCTGTCAGCTCCACTCAGCCTCACCTCCGCCAGGGAATGAATCCAATTATGGGATAAAGGGTTTTCTTCCCCTCCATATGGTCTCTGTAATGCTCCAGCTTTATCTTCCTTTAACCCTTTTCCTGGTGAGGGAGCTCACAAGCCCGGCGTAAGCAGCTCAGCACCGTGGCCGTGTGTGGCTGCTATCTGATATGGGGAAATGAGGTCTTCCCAGGGCAGCGGGGGTACTGGGAGCCACTGTGATATTTGCACCTTCCTCCCTCTTCTCCTGTCCACCAGGGAGGAAATGAGTTCCTTCAGAAAGGAGATTCAGGGCAGCACATTTTAAAAACAGCCAAACACACAGAAATGAGTCCAGTACCATCTTGCATTCAGCATTGCTGCTCAGGGCCAATGTTTAAGGTCCTGTGCATCAGTCCATCACCAGAATTTAGGCACAGATGTTTGCTTCATGACTGATTTCTTTTGATTTTATATTTCTCTAGACCTTTGCCCAAGCAGCAGCGAAGAGCCTTGCACAAGGATGGGGAGAGGCACTGCAAAGAGCTTCCAGCTGCCACCGCTCCGGGAAACCCACCTCCCCCAGCACATCCACATGGTTTGCTGTCACTTGAGCACAGGGAACCAACCGTGCAAGTTAGTTATTCGATTATAATTATCATTTCTTGTTTTACACAGGACATGAAAGCTCAGAGCAGCTCAGGGCTCCGTCACGCAATGTGCTGACAAACAATGAATAGGAGACAATCTCATCTGAAAAAGCTTATCAAAGCAGAAAAATCCCCAAACCACACCATCCTGCGAGAGGGAAGAAAACCCTTCCTTTTCTTAAGGACAAGCACAAAGAAATCAAGCATCTCCTCTTGTCTTAAACAGGGCCTGAATTTTGCTATCGCTGCCTTTGTCCTAGAGTCAGCACAGCAAACAATAGAGAGCTCTCGGGGAGACAGCCCATAACATTTCCCTGATAAGACACACCAAAATTAAAGGCATCACTTCCCATTTCTGTGACAGAGATGCAGAGGGAGCCGAGGCTGCATTCAGGACACGTCCTGGAGAAAGCAGCTCTCCTCGCCAGTGTCATTCCCCTACACCGAGTTTATGAGAGGCCTTCGACATCGCTCTGGCTGCCGCTGACCTGTGGAGAGCTCTAAATCCACTGCCCTCAGGACAGTGACCGAAACACCAGCCTCAGTTTGCAGGGGGAGAAAGCTGAGGGGCGACAGTCTGGGAAGGGACAGTCCCCTGTTAGCACAAAAGAGGTGACTCAGGCTTACCTGGCTCTGCATTCAGCTCCCAAAAAGGGAAAGGGCTCCTGGTCCAGCTCTAGTTGAAGGCAAGGTAAACATCCTCTTGGTCCAGTTGTTTGCAGTCCTCTGCGTGAAAGGTATCTGGGTACCACGTACGAAGCCAGATCTGCACCACACCTGTGCTGAAACAGTAAGTGGAGAGGTTCCAGTGAAAAAAAAAAAAATTCTCCATACAAAAAATACTTCTGATCTTCCCCCCCCCCCCCAAACCAGTCCCATCATTTCACCTCCTCTCCCCATAGCCATTCTTCATTTGCACAATTCGTTAGGCAAAGACGGGACACCATAAAGATGTGGAAGAAAGTCACAGAGATGAAAGGTGAAAATTACTTTCTGGGAGATTAAAAATTAACTTTCCCATAACTGTGTTTGCATATGAAACCTTGGACAAGCACCAGAGCTTTCAGATGCTGCTGGCACTGACAGTAAGGTCCAAGTCTTTTGAAGGCGGACCATCGTAATGGAATCTTTAAGATGAAGAGAGTTGCTTTCTACCATGGAAGTTAGGAGGGACACACTGGAATTGAGGTGCACATCTGTTTCGGTGTATTAGCATTTCTGGGCCCTCCTTTAATTTTCAACTAATTCTGCAAAAATGCACCCAACTTTTGTACATCCAGAAGCCTGACTATGGCCAGGAGAGTCGTGAAATACCTCCAGGGAATGCTTTATGAGAAGTAAGGCCATAGGACTTCTCCACAAGAAAGCCTTCCCCTCAAGGAAGACCTAGACCAGGAATCTCATGACTTGACGGTTTCACAGGACATGCAGTGAAATACTTCTGAGGGGCACAGAAATACTTGTGAGGGGGAGTCCATGTCCCAGGACACCCAAGGCTGATGTGACCCACTTACTCTCACCATGTCCTAGTTCTGCTCCTCTTGAATCTCTGCAGACGGATCAACAGGTCAGCAATTAGGGCTTCATTCCTCCCACCCACCTCCCTTAGCCTTCCGCTCCTGTCCTCTAGCTCTGAGACACTCCAGTCTCACAGAAGACCTCATCCATCCAGCAAGACAGTGTTGACTTTTTCCATCCACCTTCCCTTGGTGGAGGGCAGTGGTGGGAAAAGAGGCTAAGAGCTTAGGGCATTAACAGATCAGGGCCATTATCACCACCACATGTCAGAGATTAATGGAAGAGCTTCCCTAAGGCGCCTTAGGCAGGTCTCCTGGAGAAGGAACACCCATGACCCAGAAGGAGTAAATGGGGAAAGAGCTTGGATGAGATGGAGCACTGATGATCCAAGCTGGCACTGACCTTGCTGAGAAGGGTTTCACAGTTTCCTGTGTGCTGGGATGGGGATCCCACACCCCATTCTGTGACCTAAGAGACTGGGAGAAGCTTCTTTCCATCCCGCTTGGTGTGGCTACAGGCTGGTGCTGGTGTCTCTGCACTGTCTCTGGAGGGAATTCAGGACACAGGCATTGCTGAGGCTTTACCTTCCCTCCCAAGGGGCGCTCAAGTGCTGCTTCTCCAGCATGTAGTGGTACTTTGTCAGGCTGGGTTCAGAGCTTGGCTAAGGACCCTCCCTAAACTCTGCCAATCCTTGCAAAGCTGCAGCTCATATTGGCATCCCACTTGCTGGGGTGGGAAATACTCACCAGCAGCTCCTGGGAAAACAGGGAGCCCCGGGGCTGGCCATGCCCCATCCGTCCCTTCCAGAGGTCCTTGGAGGATCACCTGAATAACATATGTCCATCAGCCCAGGGAGGAGGTGAGGAGGCAGCAGCTCATGGTTCTTTGCCCTCTAGCACAACCAGGGCACGCTACAGCCAAGAAACCTGACCCCAAAATGCTCATTTACCAAGATTGCAGCCTTTGGGACCAGAAGTGATTTCTCCTTTTGCCTTTGACCACCTCCGTGTGCTGAGGTGGCTCTTGGCCACATCAGCAGATGCTTGTTTTGCTCGGTGATGGGGTCACACATCCACACTAGGCAAGTAGAGTGTGGAGCAGCCAAACAGCCAGCACCAAGGCAACGGCTCAGACCTGCACAGCGTGGTCCAGTCTTCCCCCGGTGACCTCCCCAAGGTCAGTCGTGCAGGAATGGGTGGTCCCCAGTTCCCACATACTCCCATGGAATTCTTTAGCCACCCAGGAACACCCCAAAGGCTATGACCTACTGCAGACCCCAGCACTGACCCATTTCCCCATCAACCCTCAATGCAGCTGCTCCTCAACTCATCGCTGCTCCTTCTACCATTGCCCCTCTTCCAAAGGGCTCCCCACCCCACCCCTTCCTCCCCTCAACTCCTTAAACAATATTAAACACTTAATGGCAATTAATACGCTTTAATGCAGGTTTTGGGGCCAACTGGCTGCTTAGAGGGTGCTTAAACAATCAACCCCTCTCAATCCCGTTGCCCTTGTCATACAAAGTTAGCCGAGCCCCTAATCCAGCCTCCCCCCGCGCTCCCTTGAGGAGGCCGAAGGGTATAAAAACCTCCCCTGGCACGCGGGCACTGCCACCCTTGACGTGGAGCCGGGGCAGCGCACCACCTCCGTCCCCTCGCCATTTACTGGTCTTCTTAATATTTTTTTTTGGAGGGGGGGAAGAATCCTTTCGTTGGGTATTTTTCCACGTCGGGGGTGTGCGGCTTCCTTTTTTTTACTCTGTTTTTTAATTGGGTTGAAGTAAAAAGCAGAGCATTTGATTTTCTTATTTTTTTTTAATAAAAACCCAAACCCTGAAAAGCAAAGCAGCTGCCATAACGTTGGCAGGATGAACGGGACGGAAGGTATCAATTTTTACGTGCCTATGTCCAACAAGACAGGGGTGGTGCGAAGCCCCTTCGAGTACCCCCAGTACTACCTGGCCGAGCCCTGGAAATACCGCCTTGTGTGCTGCTACATATTCTTCCTCATCTCCACCGGTTTGCCCATCAACCTCCTCACCCTCGTGGTCACCTTCAAACACAAGAAGCTCCGGCAGCCGCTGAACTACATCTTGGTCAACTTGGCGGTGGCTGACCTCTTCATGGCCTGTTTTGGCTTCACCGTCACCTTCTACACTGCCTGGAACGGCTACTTCGTCTTCGGACCCGTTGGCTGTGCTGTGGAGGGCTTCTTCGCCACGCTGGGAGGTAAGGGCTGCGGGGTGGGAGCTTGGGTCTAAGGGCCAGGCTTGGTGGTGACTGATCTTGCTTCTTCAGGCGTTTAGGATCCCAATTCCACCCCTTGGTCAGGCTGTTGGGATGGCTGCCGATGCACACGGTATCCGTCCCGCCCAGAAAGCCATCTCACTCCTTGTGAGGAGCGGAGCTCACCATGTAAGGCGCTGCTTCCCTGCGGCTGAAAGTCAGGAGTGAAAACAGATTTAGGCAAATTTGAGCTTGATAACAAGAAGCTGGGCACCTCCAAGGAAATGAACCTTGTTTGCAGGATCAAGCTTGGGGTCATGTGGCCACGCTGGTCAGAACGCGTTTGGGGGGGGTTGAGTGGCTATCAGAGACCTGCTGGGGATGACCACGTCAGGTCCTTGATTCCATGTCAAACGTCTTTGACAAAAGGCTTCCCTTCCTGGGAAAAGGTGAAGCATTTGGGAGGGCTTGGGGAAGAAAGAGACATCGCTTGGGAGAGGGACCACTTGAGAGAAGGACCCCCACATAAGGGGTACAGGTATGGAGAGGAGTCCAAAGCCAAGGAGAGGGGTCACAGCTTATCTAGGGGCAAAAGGAAGCTGGGGCAGCTCTTCACCAGAGAAGAGCAGCAGTGTGGAGGGGAAGGAGGATTCAGGGTTGCACAGAGCCAGGAAAGCCAGGCCCAGGCTTTGCCACAACCGCTCAGCTCTTGTCCCAGTTGCACCCAATGTGGGTGCCCTTGGGAGCTTCCTTATTTCATTTCTCAAGGATGCAAAAGCTGCTAACGCTTGCCCTGCAGAGAGCCCTGGTGCCAAACTGGGAAAATGCATTTTGCACCCCGTGCCCACGCAGCCAGCCAGGCCTACATGACACCTTGTGATGGAGCTGACAACCGCTAATCCTTGCTGTAGAGAGCCAGAACCACTGCAAGGACTTAACTTTTTTTTCTTTTTTTCCCCTTAAATGCGGCGATTTCCCAAAATGATGCTGCTCTGCAGGAAAAAGAAAAAAAAAAAAAAAAAAAAAAAAAGAAAAGGATATTCTGCCAGGCAAAAGCAAAACTGTATGTCCTAATCCAAGTCAGTGACTGTGGAAGGGCTTATTCTTGGGGTCAGATCATGTGGCACTGCACCTTTTCTGATGAAGCGAGCCTGTGAACTTTCAGGCAGCATTATTTGTCCTTCCCATGCTTGTATCTAGTAAAGAACAAGGAGGGTCCTGCTCCCAGGGAAAAAAAAGTTTGCTGGGAAGGAGTTGCTGTGCGAGCAGCAGGTCTCCAGAGAATCCTGGCACAGGGTGTAGTTATCAGCAGATTATCACGGCTGGGGGCATTAGCAGCCTTACAGCACTGGATAAACGCTCCTGATCCCCTGAAGTTTAATTATCCCTTATAAACACATGTGCACGTACACCCACCCACACAGCCACCCCCGGACGTCTCCCCCTGATCCAGCACTGGAAATAGGATGAGATACACATTTTAAAGCATCGACAGGTTTGGAGGCATCTGGCATCTTTGCTGGAAACTGTGCTTCCTCCCGCCCAGGTGGATTCACCCCACCTCCATTTTTAAATGAGAAAAGCCCCACAATGATCCCCTCGCCTCCAGCACCAGCATCCCCCTGCAGCACAAACTCTTCCTCAGCTCCCAGCCCTTCTGCAAGGTACAGCTTGGAGATTCACAGTTCCTGAAGTAGGATGCTGGTTATCCTTTGCTGATCCCCAGCTCCAGGGTTCCCTCTGCTCTTTGCTGCAACCACAAGACCATGAAGGGAAGATCAAGCCCAGAGGAGCTCTTACTACGACCATACACTCCCTGCTTCTCTCCCCCCTCCCCAGGCCAAGTCGCCCTGTGGTCCCTGGTTGTCCTGGCCATAGAGCGTTACATCGTCGTCTGCAAACCAATGGGAAACTTCCGCTTCTCCGCCACCCATGCCATGATGGGCATCGCTTTTACCTGGGTCATGGCCATTTCCTGTGCCGCTCCACCCCTCTTTGGCTGGTCCAGGTGAGTCAAAGGGTGCTCAGTGGCAGTGCCAGCTGCTGTGCAAACATCTCAGCGGTACAGGAGATGAAACTCCCTGGGCTCCAGCTGAGACAGGAAAGAACAGAAATAGGACCTAGCTCTCAGTTTGTATCTGTTGTCCCCTAACTGAAGGCAGCCACAGGCTCAGCACCTCCAGCTTCTATATCCCTCCATGCTCTCTTTATGCTCTCCAGAGAAACTGGAGCTTTGACAGGCACAGCTCATCTCATCCATGCCATGAAGAGCCCATTTCTCTCTGCAGACCATAAAGAGCGTGTGGATGACCAGGCCAGCAGACGAGACTGCTCTGGGGAGTAAAACCTCATCCCATCTGTTCTGCTCCTAGCACCGCAGCACATTTCAGCCCCTCACCAAAACCTGAGGCCACACTGGATGCTCATACCACAGGCTCCTCACTAGGCTACAGTGAGCATGGTCTCTGGACTGCTGAAGCCCATGTCTGGCTCTTGCATGGACCCACATCCCTGAACAGGAGCTGATGCAGCAGCCAAAAGCCACCCAAAGAGTAAGGGAGGAGTTGATGGTGATTTTTCTAATATTGCTGCTCCAGCCACTCCTGACACCCCACTGCAGAGCTGTCCTGTGGGGCTCCAGCAAGCTCCTAACAGCTCTTTGGGCATATGCCAGAGCTGGCTTTGGGGTAGCAAAGTCCTTTTACCATTGACCTGCAATGAGAAACAGCCAGATGGTCCTTCTCCAGCCTTGGATTGAGATCCCGGCTCAGGCAGCTGGTCCTTGGCTCCCAAGCAGACCTGAGCTGCATCCCTTTTAGCCAGGCTACCTCCAGACACAGGCTGTGCATCCTTCCACCCTGTGCAGCCCTCATCCCCACTGGGCATCCCTCCATCCGCAGAGGGAGAGCAGGTGGCTCCTGGCAGGCAAGTGCTCATCCACGTAGGAAGGAAATAAATAGCCTGTTCCCCGTGGGAGGGAGCGAACGTCACAAACTGATGCTATGCGTCCAAGCGCAACGTGTCGGCACAGCTTGTGATGGCCCTGAAGGAGCCGTGAGCTGCAGAACTAGCAAGGCATGGGGCACTGAGGAGAAGCCAGGGAGGAGCTCATCTGAAACCCACGGGCCACTCTTTGAGTGTCCCCCATCCTTGGGGAGTTCAGTTCCCAGGCTGAGCCCCTCCTGTTGCCCCCAGGGAGGGTCCTGGTGAAGATCCTAACCTTTCTCCCTGGCAGATACATGCCGGAGGGGATGCAGTGCTCCTGCGGCCCTGACTACTACACCCACAACCCCGACTACCACAACGAGTCCTACGTTCTCTACATGTTCGTCATCCACTTCATCATCCCAGTCGTGGTCATTTTCTTCTCCTATGGACGCCTCATTTGCAAAGTCCGGGAGGTAACATTGGGAGGGGATGAGCAGGGACAGGGTGGGCAGCTTGGGCAGGAGAGGGGAGGTGGTCCTGGGGCAGAAAGCTGTGGGATGCCCCTCACCACCCTCCCTGCCCACAGGCAGCTGCCCAGCAGCAGGAATCAGCCACAACCCAGAAGGCTGAGAAGGAGGTGACACGGATGGTGATCCTCATGGTGCTGGGCTTTATGCTGGCCTGGACGCCCTATGCTGTGGTGGCATTTTGGATCTTCACCAACAAGGGAGCGGACTTCACTGCCACGCTCATGGCAGTGCCTGCCTTCTTCTCCAAGAGTTCCTCTCTCTACAACCCCATCATCTATGTCCTCATGAACAAACAGGTGAGATGCCCCGTGCCATGCAGGGTGAGCCTCGGCCCTTAACTTACCAGCACATCTGGGGCCACCGCAGGCCACTTGCTCTTTCCCAGAATCATAGAATTGTTTTGGCTGGAAGAGGCCTTTAAGCTCACTGAGTCCAACCATTAACCCAGCACTGCCAGCACACCACTAAACCATGTCCCTCGGCACCACAGAGTGGTTGAGTCTCAGCCTGTGGGGAGCAGCAAGCTCAGGAGATGTTGGGGACTCTTGGTCCCACAGCACATCCCTGCTGGCCACCGATGCCATCATTCTCCTTTTCTCTCCCCTCTATCAGTTCCGTAACTGCATGATCACCACAATCTGCTGTGGCAAGAACCCTTTTGGGGATGAAGATGTCTCCTCCACTGTATCCCAGAGCAAGACTGAGGTCTCCTCCGTCTCCTCCAGCCAAGTATCACCTGCATAGACCATGGACAGTTTGAACTGGGGTGACTCGCCAAGCTCGGGGACCACGACAGACACCCACAGTCTCATTTCACGCAGTCACTCCCTCATGCACCGACACCCTCCCCTGCACGAGCACTTAGCTGTGCACGTGCCGTGGTAGCTTCCCCCCCGTGTGCAGACCCCCAGCCCCTGGCATGCTCACTGGGACCCCTCCCTGCACAGACTGGTGCAAACACAGCACCCTGAGCTCTTCCGCACTGACACCACCCCTTGCAGGGGAGCCCATGTCCCTTCCCCAATCTCCCAGGAGCTGGTCATCTTTTGGGGACTGTCCCTCCTGCCCCAAGAGCCAGCAAACTCCCCGGTTTTGTTCACGTCATGTTAAAACAGCAGCAGCCAGTGGGAAACCCCAAACCACAATATTTTCCTGAAACATGCTCCCTGCTCACAGCCCCTCTCCCTGGTGCTCAAGGAAGCATCGCAGAAGCATTTGGCCCTCCTTTGTATAAAAAAAAAAAACAAACCCTAAGTATACCAAGGAAGCATCATTGCAAAAACACCAGAAGCACAAACCCATGTCTGGAGAGGTCCTGTCTGCCCCTTGAGAGCACCCGAGCCTGGGGCTCTCTGGAGCCGAGCACCCTGCTGCCAGCACAGCCGATAGAAATCAATACCCGTAGTCTTTATAAATCAATATAACAAATGAAGCTGCGAGTGGGCTTTGCTTCAAGCCCAACTTTCTGTATCCCCAAGACAACACTGTAGATATATTTTTTTTGTCTTGGAACCTGTAAATATTTGCTCACATATTTTGAAGTCTCTATCTTTCTCAGCCCTTCCCTTTCTCCTCCTCCCAGCTCCAAGGCAGAGAAACCATCTTTCACCTCCACTCCTGCTGGCTGGACACGCACGGCCAGCCTTGGAGGGTGGGACCGGTACCCGAGTGCTTTCCTGTACATATTTTATAAATAAATAACATTGTGTCAGCACAAGGACTTCAACAGTCAAGAAGTAGGGATTAAAAAATCAGAAATAAACAGAAGCAGCACAGAGAAAAATACAGATGCTCAGTCCTTGTCCTTTCTCTTGGGCTGCACTAACAAGATTCTGGTGTCAATGAGAAAATGCAGCGCTGCTGCTGGAGACACAAGCCTGGAGCTGCCTCAAAAGCCATGGGGAGGGGGATTAGGGGGTTAGACCATTCCCAGCAAGGTGACAGCTCCATTAGCTGGAGCACCAAAGGGATTTAGAGGCCAAAAGAGACACACACAGGGCAGCTGGTGCCACCACTGCCATGGCCCTTGCTGCCCAGCCTATCACCAGCCGTTATTTTTTTGTGCTTTAATATTTAAGCATACCCCACATAGCCTTAAATAAAGCTTCAGCTGAGAGGTTTTTGCAGAGTTCAAGTTCCCCTCCCCACAGGGCCCTTCGAGTCAGCGTCATTAAGGAATTGGCAGAGTCAGGGAAAAACTGTTCCCTGTGTCAGTGCCTTTATTACAGAGATGGCTGGAGAGTCATCCCGCACGCCTTCGCTGCCAGGGCTCTCGCCCGCCACCACCGTCCCTGTACAGCACGCACGTGCCCCCTCTCAGACATTTCTCCTCCTTTTTTGGTCCAACTAAACCAAAACTGGTAGGAAGCTCAAGGCTGGGGTGGGAATGCAGGAATAGAAGCCATCTTTTTCTCTAAACTACAAGTGCAGCCATGCCCTGGGGAGCTGTCCAGTCACCCTCCTGCCTCCACACTCAGACAGATTGTGCCAAACTGGGGGATTTGGACCAGGGCCCGATGCTGGGGTCACCGCAGGACCGGGTCTTGGTACTACTCCTGCACTGAGAGCTACACTGAATAATTCATAGTGTGCTCTTCCTGGGTCTCAGAAGCCTCTTTTCCTTCACCTACAAAGCAACAAGCCCATTTTCTTTTGTTCTTTGAAGCGAGGGAGAAGCAGAGGAGCGGAGGCACGGGGGCTTTTTTATAGTGACTGCACATGCTGTGTGCGAAGGAAGTCTCCTCGGCACTGCTTATCTCACCCCCTAGACTTCTGAGCGCAATATGGTACAGAAACTCAACCCTTCATAACCACACACCTTGCACAGAGCACGGTACCTGTACTGTGTAGCACCCCCCTGTTTTGTTGGGTTTATTTTTTCTTTTTCTAAATGCTGCAGTTACAGTTGAGGGCTGCTCGCCTCTCACTGCTGTGCAGCGATGCTGGAAGAATACACAACGATGTAGGAGATCCCAGGGGGATAACATCAGCCCATGACCACTAAACAGTGAGCCCTGGAGAGCCAGAGACCACCTCAGTATGGGCTGAGGGTTTGCAGCTGAGCTCCCCATGGGTCCGAGAGGGATGGAGCAGTGTTCTGGCCCCATGGCTGGCTGGGAAGTGGCAGATGCTGGCAGCGATACCTTCTGGCTGTCCCCACATGCACTCAGCCAGCTGCCTCACCAGATGTGACACTATTTGCAAAGCCAGTGGAGGTCATGAACATCCAGCCTGCCCCCAAAGCCATGGGGATGCTTTGCAGAGGGAATTATCTCCAGTAGAAGAATTTTACCTCCTTGGTGCATCCACCTCACTGCATGAAGGCTTCTGGAGATGGACATTGTCTGGACGGGTTGTGTACATGTGGTGTCTTCAGTGTGGCTGGCTGGTGATGATCTTAGAGGTGCAGGCAGCTCAAAGTCATCTGCCACGAAAAGGAGGAGCAGCTTAATTTGGGGTGGAGGCTGCAGATGGCAAGAAAAAGATAAACCCATCCCAAGAGAGCAACCCCTCTGATGCTGCCTTCCGCCCCTCTCTATCTGAAACAGCCCCGCAGTAGCACCTGATGCTGCTGCTTCACCTCTTCTTAAGCAAATCCCCACAAAAATTAAACCACCCAAGCTGCAGCATTGGCTCCTTCAGAACCATAGGGGTAGGGGAGGAGCACAGCAGCCAGACAACCTGCAGCCAAAAGCTAAAACCTCACCCAGACCTTGCCAGTTCAACCTTTCAGTAGCTGAAAGCACCTCAAAGGGGTTTTTCTTTTTTGCACCCCCCTTTTTTTAAACACTGTTTTTTGGAGGTGTGAAGTCATAGTTTTCTAGCAACTGCCCACCAGGCCATGCTCCCCTCACGTTTCAAATCCAGGGGCTTTTAAAGGTGTTCTTTATTGATCCCACACTTATGTACAAACAACAGCGGAAGATGGTTAGTAGAATTATCAAATTTAGAGAGCTGACAAAAGCAATCAGAAACTATATCACTTAACAGGAGATTAAGAGGGAAGCAGCAGGAACCCAAATTTCTGACCCAGTGTTTCAGATTGTTTTATACATGTGTATCTATGTATTTTTACTGCTCATATGACAACATAATGAAATGATACAATCACACGCTTTGCCCACAGGGTTCTATCACTAACTGATATTGCAATAGCTCATCTAATCTCAAAGAACCCAAAGACTTTTGTAGGGGCTGCATCAAAGGGTACTCTCCTGTCCAGAGGCAAACCCAGGGCTGGGGGGCTGCAGCCAAACCAGGGAACACAATGGGCTCAGGGAAAAGTTCAAACTCAATCTCACCATCCCTAGCAAGACAGCCTGGGCACCAGCCATTTGCCACCCTTGGTGTGAGGAAGTTATGCCCAGACAACCAGTAGTGCGTGTCACTCTGTCTGTGGGGACTGTGGTGTGTCATCACTGCTGCTGACACAAGTAAATCAATAGCTCCCATGATTTGGAGAGGCAGACAAGTGGGAACCTGATTTTGAGATTCCTTAACTCATTTTCACACAGATAAGTTTTAATCATCTTCATTAAGTTTCCTTTTCAATAAAGCTCCTCATATTACAAGGACAAGACATCCAGTGACAATTATTGTTCTTTAAAATTTGATGAACTTCATATTCTGATCAGCTCTGGGCATGTCAGACCAGTGTGACATATCTATAAAATAATCATTTTGTTAAATAACTGGGGGCAGGAGCTACCCTTTTGGAGCCCTTGGACAACCCTCACCTTTCCCAGGTGGGAAATACCCATGTGCACCAGCCCCAAGGAAGTGGGAGATCCCCAAACCAAGCCCCAAGTTCCTGCCCTTAAAAAAAAAAAAAAGTGTTACTTCTTCCCACTTTTCCATAAATATTGATATTTTCAGGCAGTGCTCACTTGCATTCAGCAAGAATCATTCCAGCATCACTCATTCATAGCAGATAATTGCCCACAGAGCAGGTACCATCAACTTCTTCAGTGCCGTTGGCCTGAGGTTGTTCAGCAGCCCCTGGCTGATACCACCTAAATCCACATGCAACTGAGGAAAGCACCCAGACTTCACCAGGAAACCAAGACAGCTGGAAATTCAGGCCCAAAGGGCATTTCAGTGTCTCACTCTTATCCCTGCTGCAGCTGGGACTGCCTCTCCTTACCCAAGTATTGCCATCATCTGTTTTAGGAAAAATGCAGTAATTGGCTCAATTTATTTTATATCAGTTATCTTTTGCTCAAGCAGCAGTGGGGGGGGAAAAGCAGCTTGTAGTTAATAACATCTCTAATTTGGAGACATCCACATGGATGAGGAGGGAGAGCTCAGCAAGGGGCCATTCTTTGGTCCTTGCCCTGCAGTTGCTGCACGAGTCCCCAGCGGCCACAGGGCACAGATCAAGACCCTGTCCCAAAACATGGGGACAAGGCTGCGAGGTTTGAGACAAGGTCCTGTCCGGGTCCCGTGCCTTACAGCACTCACTTATCCTGCCCCGGGACTGAACCCCCAAGGCAGGGACATAATTTGCTGGTGTTTCTCCTGGGACATATTTATCATGTCTGAGAGCAGAAGCAGCAGCCGGGATGCTGGAGGGTCTGGCTCCATTTGTCTCTGCCAAAGGAAAAACATCTTGTCCAGCCACACCAGCAGCTCTGAAAACAAGATTAAGATTAAATAAAGCCCAACAAACCTCTCCCCTTCCCACTGTGCCATTACACTCGCAGGGCTGGGCAGGGTGTCCAAATCCCTCCCCAGCCCCTCTCTGGGGTGCATGGACCTCAATATCATGGGAAGAAGCTGCTGATGTTGGAGTTACAGATTGGGAGAGGCCAAGATTTCCCCCTGCCAGTACCAGGGGATGTGCCAGGGGCACATTGCAGAGTCCCCACAGCCTCTCCTCCATGAGGCTGAACCCAGAGAGACCCAGGCAGTGTTTGCACGCCCCAGGAGGGTCCACAAGCACCCACATTTGTGCTGTTTCCCAGTATGGACACCCCCAGCCTGTGCAAAGGCTCTCTGAATCCATCACCACTACCTGTGTCACGTTAGCAGCAATAAAAAGATTCAAACTGCAATTCCTTACTTTTATGAACAAATGGCCCTGGATGGATGATTCAGGCAGCATTCAATTTCCAGCAAGAAAGTGTCAGCAAAAATCCAGCCTCTTTCATGTAGGTGGATAACTGCAAATAAAAGTAGGAAATTATTAGCACTTAATACTTGGTGGGTTTTTTACTCCCTAGTGCTCTTCTCTGGTAGATGCTGAGCACTTCAGACAAACTAACAGGCCAGGGTGGGGGTGCTGGCTAAGGGAAGGTGCAGGGATTGTGGTGGTGGCTGCAGACACTGAGGCCATCCTCATCCGACTGCCAGAGTTTTCCTCCAGCCTGTCCCCTCCAGAGCTCCTCTCCGCTCCTCCCCACAACCCCTTCTCCCATCTCCCCCCCCCCATCCTCAGCCCCGCCTCCCAATTCACAGCTCACAACCACCAACACAGGAGCCCCAGGGTGGCACCAGCCCCCAGCCCCAGGAGGGGTCCAGGGCAGATTCCCCGTGAATCTGGGGCTGCTTGTGGCTCTGAACGGCCATGGAGAGACCTGCACCAGCCTCCTCCAGACTCTGTTTCTCCTTCATCAAGACCGCCTATATTTTTCTTGTTCATCAGACTGACAAATGGGCAGAAAACAGACTTCTGGCTATTTCCTGTGCAAGCTGCCCACTCCTCCTCTCCCCTTGGTGATGACTGAGAGCTGAAGAAGCAGGAATAGCATATAAATTTCCTCCTTCCTTTAATAAATACCTCTATTACCTAGCACGTTCTCCCAGCTCTCTCCAGCTGGCTGCTGCAGGCTCCTTCTCCCTCTCTTGGTGGCTTGCTGCCCGCCAGCCAGACGTGATAAACCAAAATTCTCATTTCTATACGGAATAAACATTGAGACTGATCCAGGTTGGCTGCAAAGGGCTGTGGGCAGCATGGGAAGGGAGAAACCGCCTCACTGGGGTCTGGCTGCAGCTTTGCATCATCACGGGGGGAGCCAAATGAATTATTAGAGAACGTGGGTTTGGGGCTTTTGGCTGTGCAGCAGCTCATGTCCTTTCTTGGACACCTTGCCCTGGTCCAGAGAGGGAGGAGGGTTCCCACAACCCCTGGTGCTGTGAGTGCAGTTGGGCTTCTCCCAGGCACTGCCGTGCACCTTGGGATTTAATGCAGGAAGGGAACAAGGACAAACCATGCTTAAAATCTCACTGAGACAGAGTAAGAGGAGCAGGAGGGTTTGATGGCAGAGGGAAAGCCATCACAGAAGTGATTTGCGTTCTGGTCAGCAGCAAAAGCAGTCTCCTGAGGCAGCTTCTTTCTGCTCAGGAGAAGAAGTGATGCGGGTGGCTTCTGCTGGAAAAACACTGATGGCAGAGAAAGTCACAATGTCTCAGGAAAGGTGAAACTCCTGCCTGCCACCCCTGCAGAAGGCTTTCAGCACTGTGAGAAATTGTGGGACCCAAAGGAAATCACACCTGTGCTGGAGAAACCACGTCCAGGTCACAGAATCACAGAATGTGAGGTCAGGGCCTCTGGAGATACCATGTTGGGGTGGCAGGGGAAGATGCCTTGGTAGCACCTCAGCTAAGCATCCTTCTCCTGCAAACTCAGGGTGCCCCGAGCTTGCACGTCCACAGAGCTCCCATCTGCTGGGGGCACAGAGCAGGAGGGCAGAGATGTACCCAGCTCACATCCACAATGCAATCGTAGCATCCAGGCAACATAAAGCAGATGAAACAAAGCCATAAAAATACAGAAGCCACAGGGAATGAGCTGCAGAGCTCGGGGCACAAGGCAATCTGTATGATTTACAACTAGATGGGAGCATACTTGCAGTGGACACCCACATGAGTGTCATGCGGTATCGGCACAGCTTTGCAGGCACCGCTGCAGCTCTGCCACCCAGAGCTCCCTGCCCAGGACATGGCAGCACTATCGGACAGCTTTTTTACCAAGAGGCCCTGCCCAGAAGTGACTTCTGAAGACATTTCACCCTATATAATGCTGCAAAGGCACATCAGAGAGCTAGGATTTGTCCCCACCTTGCCTTATCAAACAACTTTTGCCTGCCTGAGCTGAGCTGCTGCAGGCATCCAAAAATGTCCCATGCAAAACCAAAACACTGCTGAGACCACTTGAATTCCCATCCTCAGCACCAGTGCACAAATGAAAGCAAGCCGGGAGGCTGGCAGCCTGAACCTTTGCTGAGTTTCTCCTCCTTATACTTCCTTTTATTCCAAACCCTTTCCTGCAGCTGTCAGGGACACGCAGGACAAGGTTTACTTGTCAAACAAAGAAAGTGCTGCTGCACGTTGTCCCACAAGCCTCCCTCAGCTGCTTTCACCCTCACAGCCGGATTGATGGTGGTGCTTTGCAAAGCCTGAAAAAAACCCAGAGCAACAACAACCAAAACACCTTAACAAACAGTATTAGGGGGTGGCAGCCACCCAGTTTTCCCCGTAGCCAGCATTTGGTGTGTCTCATCTGTTTCCTGGAGTCTACTTAACTTCTAAATTTAACAAGCTCCTAAACAAGTAACAGCAGCAAGTGGCAGCACCCAGCTCCCACCCTGCGAGTGGCATTTCAGGGGCCAGGCCGCCATCAACACCAGCAACGGGAAATTTCTCAAATGTCTCTTTGATTTATGGCTCTAGTTAATCCTCCAGGAGGCCTGTGAGCTGCCCCAAGTGCACGAAACCTCAGAGGGATAAATAATTTACCAGGTGGTTAAATATTCTTTAAGGTCTGGAGATCATCAGCAGGAGCACAGATCTGGGGAGGCGATAACACAAAACTACAAATTGAGCATAAAAAGGGAGGGGAATGGCCTAAACTGGGCACTGCCATCAGCTTAGTGCTGCAGAAGCACTAAGATGCAGCAGCAAAGATGATGCCATGGGAGGGAAAGGACCAGGACATTTTCCATTGCTGCTGCATCTCCATTCAGCAAGGAGCAGGTCTGGCTGGGGGTTTAGGGGAATATCCCACACAGATGTGTCCTGCCAGCCACGCAGTACAGATGTGCAGTGTGGACTGCACTTCCTGAGATAAAAAATAACCCAACAAACCAACAAAACCAGATTAAATGGTGAGCAGGGAGGGAAGGGGAGGGGAGTCAAGTGCCCAGGGCAGGGGAGGCTGCCTTGCCTGGAAGCGCTTGAGCAAAGCCACATCTTGCTTCAGATAATGCTCATGCTTTGGGCAGAGCAGCCCCAAAACATTCCTGGCACAGCCTGGTGCCCCTGAAGACCATGCTGGAAGGATGCAGAATTTTGTCAGCAGACACTTGATGAAATGGGATGTCAAGGGATGTTTCCCCTGGCTCTTGCTCTTTCTCCACCATGAAATCTTTCTGAGGCACAGAGACCAGGAGGAGCTTACACCCAGCACTGGAGGGAAGTGGGCAGCCTTTGGGCTGATACTGAAGGAAGACAACAGTGCAAGAGCCACCAAAGCAGAGGGATGGAAAGGAGGAACCCAAGTGCTCCCCCTGCAAAGCTGCCCAGCACCATTTCAGTCCCAGGCTGGGGTGCTTTGGGACTCCCTAGAGCAGGAGGGCAGCCCCAAGCCCAACCAGCAGCCCACAGTGCATGGCAGCAGCCCACAGCAGACACAGCCTCCCCATGGCACCCAGGTCTGGCTGCCGGGGAGCCCAGGAGAGGTAGATGGCAGCAAAGCCTATTTCTTGATGCAGCCGGGATGTGACAGCCTGGTCCCCACTCCGACACCATCCAGCCACCACAAGCAGGTATTTACGGACCATCCAGTCCTTCACTTTACCCATGGTCTGAGATTACCAACACAGCTCCTTTTCCCCATAAGCATAACTTAAGCATACCTCAGAGTTCAGGAAGGATCTTAATTTCTCCCCAGTTAGGATGTGTTAAGCAGATTAGCCAGACAGGTGTATTTGAAGTGCCTCTGTGCCTGGTGCTTGTCTCCTCACCTGCTTCCTCCTCATCCCTGGAATGGGGCATCCCTGGCTACCCCACAGCAGTGGCCAGCTCACCACCTTGAATCTAAGTCATTTTGGGGACCACACAGCATTTTGCTGCAGGCAACCTGTCCTGCTCACCCCTTGCAGGGAGATCATAGAATCAGAGGATGGTTTGGGTGGGAACTTTGAAGTTCATCTGGTCCCACCCCCCTGCAAGGAGCAGGGCCATCTGCAGCTAGAGCAGGGTGCTCAGAGCCCCGGGCAACCTCACCTGGGATGGTCCAGGGATGGGGCAGCCACCACCTCTCTGGGCAGCCTGGGACAGGGTCTTGCCACCCTCAAAAATCTCCTCTCTCCTGTCTAATTCTCCCTCTTTTAATTTAAGCCCATCAACCCTTGTCCTCTCCCATCCCATCAGGCCCTGCTTAAAAGTCTGTCCCCCTCTTTCTAACAGGCCCCTTGAAGTCCTGAAAGGCCTCAGGAAGGTCTCCCCAGAGCCTTCTCTTCTCCAGGCTGAGATGACAGAGCCCACTCCCTCACTGTGCCCCCAAACCCCCTTCCCAGACTTTTGCTGATTTTCTCCTGCACCTGCTATGGCTCAGCGCGACCAGGCAATGCTTTAGGGAACAGGTTTCCCCCAAATCCCTCCTCAGAGGAGCCCTATGGGGTTCCTGCCCTTGTGGGTCCCACATCAATGGGGAAGATGAGCAGATCCATGTCTACTGGGGGCTGGGAAAGGGAGCTCACACCCAGTGCCTGTCCCAGAGGGTTTCTCATTGCTGCCCTGATAAATGGATAATGAATAATTCACTGTTGGCTTTTGCTTTATGAAGTATTCATTGCAGTCGAGCTTCCCAGGGTAATTAACTATCCTATGAGCCTCGTGTAATGCAACCCGGCCACAATCCATCTTCAACACTTCATTAGCAGGTCCCCAGACCAATTCAATAAATTAAAGTGGAATGAACACACAAACAAACCCCTCCCCAGGGGACTTGGCCATTGCATCCCCCGAGGAGGGCAGTGCCACAATGGGAACATGTGGGCAGGTGCCAGGCTCAAACTGACTCAGAGCAAGCCCTGCAGTGCTGTGTTAAAAAACACATTTTGCTTTTCTGGACACACTCCAGCCCCTCAATATCCTTCTCAGAATGAGGGGCCCAAAACTGCCCTCTTTAGGCAGGCCCAGAGAGGCAGAAGTCACTCATGCAGCCACCACTGCCAGTCTCAGCCTAGAAGTGAGCCCACCACAAGGTGACACAGCCAGCAATAAACACAGACAGGAGTGGGACTCATCACTTTGATAGATGTGTAAAAATTTCCTCCAGCCTCCGTTGCTGAGTCAGCCTTTCTGACTTAAATAATTTACAGCAACAAACAGCAAGATAAGAGCAGGCGTGTGTGGGACGCAGCTAACCTGGGTGAGATGAGCAATAGCTCTGCCGACAGCCCTGCTTGCAGGGATAGCACCAAGCATGGCATGCAATTAAAAGTGTCTTCTGAAGCCAAGCTCAGGTTGCACCAAACCGCTCAACACCAGCCCCTGACTGCAAAAAGAGGCTTGGCTCAGCAAGAAAGGGCAAGTGCCAAATCCAAGTGGTAGGATGTCTTGCACAGATCCTCTGTGGGATCTACAAAAGCCCAAAGGAGTGGCTTTACCCTGTAAATTCTCCTCATGGGGCAACCAGCCCTTATCAAAGGCAAAGCCCTGTTTGTGCCCCACATGCTGCTAATCCCCAAATGGTCCCAGATGGAACTCAGCCCCCTCCCTCTCCCAGCTGCAACCCCTAAGTAGGTCTTTCCCCTCTCCCTGCCCTCCCCAGCAGCTTCATGCTGGTTTTTATCTGGATTTTTTTTTGTGTGTAAGTGAGGCTGCTGGGCTTGTCATCTCTGCTACAGTTTATTGCCACTAAAGCTGCACATTCCCAGATCCAGGCCTTGCCCTTTCCTGTCATACCTGCCTCTCCCAGCATGTCCCTGGTGCAGCCATGACCCATCTCCTTTCTCCTGGCCATTGCTGATGGTAAAGAAACCAATATGCCTGAGCTGGAAAACTGGTGGGGTTTTATCTAAAAGTAACCAAGCAGCTTGATGGAGGGTATTCTCCACACCAGGCAAAACAGCTGATGTAGCTCAGCCCCTCTCCATCACCGGAGGAGATGGGCTGTCCCTGGGAAGCCACCTCCACAGCAGCTCAAGCAAATATTGCCCTAACAGGGAGAGCACATGGGCTAAATCCAGAGCCGTGTGTCTTGGCCCAAGGCTAGACCAGGTATACACAGTATACACATCCTATGTTGTTATAAGACATGTTAAGAAAAAAAAAAAAAAAAAAACAAACTACTATACGGCAAGGAAAAGCAGTGATGCTTGATGGAGATTGCCTAATGCAGCCTTGGGAGGAAGGACTGTGCTGCACATCTCCTGGTGGGGATGTGGGATGGAATAAGGTGTGGGGCTATCCTGGTGGTAGAGCTAGAATGGAGGCAACAGGGCTGCTGCAGCCCACAGAATCCCAGAACTCCATCATGGTGGGGGTTGGAAGGGGCCTCTGGAGATGCTCTGGTGCCACCCCCTGCTCCATCCAGCAGGGGCACCCAGAGCAGGGGCCCAGCAGCGCAGGGTCCAGCCGGGGTAGGAATCTCTGCAGAGAAGGAGACTCCACAGCCTCTCTGGGCAGCCTGGCACAGGCTCCCACACCCTCACAGCAGAGAATTTTCTCCTCCTGCTCAGATGGAACCTCCTGGGTTCCAGTTGGTGCCCGGTGCCCCTTGTCCTGTCCCTGAGCACCACTGAGCAGAGTCTGTCCCCATCCTCTTGCCCCCCAGGGCCCTTTATCTCTTGCTCAGCATTGCTCAGCTCTCCTCTCAGGCTGCTCTTCCCCAGCTGCACAGCCCCAGGGCTCTCAGCCTGTCCCCAGCACAGGGATGCTCCAGCCCCTCAGCACCTTCACAGCCTCTGCTGCACTCTGTTGTCCATGGCCCCTCAGACAACACTGGCCTGCAGCCGAGCCGAACTGGGGGCAGCCGAAGCCACAGTTCAGGGTTCCCAGGTGCTGTGCCCCACGGCCACGTGTCCTCCTGGCTGCCACAGCCAGCTGCAGATTCCGGAGCTGTGCAGGGTGCAGTCTGCAGATGCTGGTGTTTGCTTTAACACGCTGTGTTTGCCAGACAGAGCCAAGGCAGGCAATATTCATTATGTGATATCAACATTTAGCTCTAGCATTGGCAGTGTCAACCCTAATTATTTTCAAGAAGTCTTGAGGGCTGCGGGGATGAATCAATATAAATAACATGTTCATAAACTTTGAATCGTGTTCCTAACAGCATTATGACTTTCATTTGAATCTCAGGAAAAAAAAGGAGCTTGGGTTGGGTGTCCCCCTCCCTTTTTCTTTCACTTAATTAATCTCTGCTGTCTGTCCTCATCCCCCATGTGGGGATTGGTCTCTGCTCCCAGATAACATGAGATAAGAGAAAATGGCCTCAAGTTGTTCCAAGGGAGGTTTAGGTTGGACATGAGGAAAAACTTCTTCCCTGCAAGGTTTGTCATGACCTGTCCCAGGCTGCCCAGGGAATCCCCATCCCTGAGGATGTAGATGAGGTGCTGATGGACATGGTTTAGCAGTGGGATTGTCAGTGCTGGGTTAATGGTTGGACTTGGTGGTCTTACAGGTCTTTCCCAACTGAAGCGATTCTACAGTTCTACGACCCCACAACGGAGGATGCTGTGGGGTGAGCAACCCAAAGCTAGGATGGCTCTGTGCTTGTCACCAGCAAAAAGGAGACAGTGACCTGCCAGTCCCACCCTGGGGATGAAGGGACAGCAACGAGCACATGGCCGGATTTGGGGCCAGGATTCTCTTTTCCCCAGTGCTCAGGCAACCTCCTCCTCCCAGGCTGCGGTGATGGGGCTGTCAGGGCTGTCTCGCTTCCCTTGCCTGCAGTGCAGATGGCCCAGCATATGGGCAGCCTCTCCTCATGCTTGCACCTTGTAAGCAGATTCTGTCAGGTTTTAAGAGGAAAAGCTTAATTAAGCAGTTGTGTGTGTACAATTACGTTCTTAATTATCTCCACATTTCAATTCTTTGTTGTTTTGTGTTTGCAAGAAGTTCTGGTAACAATCAGAAGCAAGGGTTCTCTGAAGCAGAAGATTTTCATTCTCTCCTTTTCTCCTTCTGTCTCCTTCCTGCCTCATTTTAGGGTTTGTTTTTTCTTTCCTGGACTGAACTGAGCAGCAGAAAGTGCCTCAGCCAGGCAGGACCCTTCAAGCCCTGCATGCTCCTTGACTGAGAGCAGAAGCTGGGCTTCCTCTTCCTCAGCTCCCACTTCAGTACCCAAACTAGAAGCAGGTTTTCAGAAGCACTGCACATACAAAGCACAAATTGAGATGGTAAAAAAATGGTTCAGCCATTTTTTATTATTTCACACATTTGTGCTACAGCAACACCAATGCTGCAGCCCAGTCCCAGCCCAGGGCTGTCTGGGAAGTGCCAGTCCTCACTGTAAATACCCTTGAGATTAAACAGAGCCTGTGAGAGCATCGCTGGGGGTGATGCTTAATTGCGCCCACACTCAGGGACTTGCATCCAAGGGACAGCCCTGCCTCATGAATTCCTGTAATTATTCCATTCCACCCCATTTCACAGCTTGGGCCCCCTCTCCGTCCCACTGCGAGCCAGACATCACCTCCAGGGACATCCTGGTGTCCCCTCGCCATGTCCTCACTCCTGTGCAGGGTTTGGAGTCACCTGTAGAGATCAGGGACAAGAAGCAGCAAAAGCAACTGGCTTAATTTGTGGCAGTGCTTTTATTTTATGTGAGGAGCACTAAACAGTCATAAACATCAGAGTCAGATGTTGGAGCTGGGCTTAGTTTTATTGTTTGTAAATCCTTGAAATTTTGCCATATTTATGAAGCTTTTGTTAAAAATAACCCCAAACTCTCGCTTCTCTAATTGAGTGTATTTCAAAAAACACATGCCCATTTTTAATACATAGATACAATTATATGACCATCCGTTAATTTTTATTTACCTTGTAGTGAAACTCATCTTCATCCTTAATTCCCAAGCCCAACCTTTGAAATCAGGATCGGACCTAACAATCAGCTATATATTTAATGTGCCATTAAATTCTCAGTTCTCCTTTCACAGCTTTGACCCAGTCAGCTTAAAATCCATCAGCAAACCCTCTTTTCCTGATGTATGGGCAGGCCAGGCAACCAAAATGAGTCTTCACGTGGCTGAAAGATACCAAGCACTGGGAACAAGCCAAAGAGAAGATTTGTTTGGAGTTGGGGGGGAGCTGCGAAGTGAGACCTCCAGGCAAAGATGGAGAACACCAGGGTTGAGCTGCTCAAAGAAGATGGAAGGAAGGGGGAGATCACAATTTTCAAAGGTGCAAGAGCTCATCAAGCTCATCACATCCTTCTGAACCCTGTGCTGTCTCCCAGCCCCAAGAAAGAGCTGCATCCGAGTCTGGAGCTGCAGACACAGTCATGGAGTTAGTCACCCCCACCACCAGCCTCGAGGGAATCAGAAGAAACTGGGGATGACCCGATTTTATCTATTGCCAAGTTTCTATGAAAAACTGCCCACTAGGAGGGACAGAAGGAGGCACACCCCCTGCCCCAAGCCCTCCTCGGAGTATGGTGGGATGTCAGCCTGGCCAGAGCACAGTGGTCTGTCTGTCTACCTGCCTGCTGCTGTGCTGACTGACAGAGCAGAGCACCACATCCCAAAACAGCATTCAGGGCAGCTCCTCTCCCCACTGTTCCTCTCCACTCCCATCCTTGCAGGGAGGAACCACAGTAACAGAGGCCCAGATCCCGCAAGAGCTGATGAGCGGAGCCTTGGGACCCAGGTGAGCAGAGCCTTGATGTTGGAGAAGAAAAGATTAGGAGAAAGTGGATCACAGCCTGTAATTAAACACCCAGGGAGGAGGTCTGTGATTCCAGAGAAGCCTTTCATCCAGCAGTCAAAGCACAATTTCCCAAGGGATGCAGGGAAGGCACCAGCGCTTGGAGGCTTTCACTGCTGTCTCACCCCAACTTGGCTCTAGTTAACAGGATGCAGTGAGAGACTCTGTGCAAGGGTCCAGCAGCATTGGTATCAGGATCAACCCAACAAAGTAGCCCCTGCTTCTACCCAGCCCTCAGCATCATCGTGTAAGGACAGCTTGGGATGCAGGAGATGCACAGGGTGGAGAAATGCATTGGCACCCCCAAAAACATGTCCCCAAGGAGCTGAATCCGGGGAAACCATGGCTTGTGTGGTCCTACCAGCTCACCTTCACTCCAATGCTTGCTGTCAACCTGCTTGGGCATCATCGAGGTTTTCAGCCAAGCACGCTGCAGAAATTAAACCAGGCAGCACTGACAGCAAAAAGCAAATGAGATATTTTAAAGTCCTTTCCCGTGTAACAATCTCGGGTACTATTAATAACACTTGTAAGGAGTTCTTCTTGAATAGATATGATTTTTATCTTGATGGCGTCTCTTTAAATTATTTTCAGCCCCACAAAATTTGCAAGAAGTGTATTTTCTGCGCACCATTTATCTTGCCAAATATCCACCACCTCTGTTTGCTACTCACTTTCTCTTTAACCATTATCAATGGGACTGGCCTCCACCCTACACTTTGGTGCTAGTTCCCACCTCGAGATGCTCCTCATCCCTCCCTCCCTCCCTCCCTCCCTCCCTCCCTCCCCAATTTCACTGGTGTCAGCAAAATTAAATCAAGTGCTCAAATCTCTGTAGCCGAGAAGCCATTGGGAGGTAGAAAGAGGCTCAGCTGCCAAACATCCTTAGCGTCTTTGCTCCTCTCATTTATCAGTTGAAATTCAACACCCTTCACTCTTCACTTGCAGCTCCTAAATCTTCCCCCCACGGCACAGATACCTCAATAACTGCTGGGAAAAGCATCCAGAGCTGGTACCCCACATCAGTCCCTCCTGCTTGGTGGCCTGAAGTCTGTGTGGAAGGACCATGAAGACAGTGAGTGTTTGATCAGCAGCTGAGTTTGCAGACACAGCATCATCACTGGCTGTCCCCCCCCAGTGTCCTCAGTGTGACAGATGGACAAAGGCAGGTGAAAACCTTGGGGCAGGAAAGGCAGAGCCAGACAGCAGGAGAGGTGGTGGTGGTGGGCATTCCTGCTGTCACTTCCATCAATAGCTTGGAAATAAAGATTTTTTTTTTAAAAAGAGAACTGCAGAGAAAGGAGCAGATTCTCTCATACAACTTCAGAAACACCAATTCTGCTTTCAGATGGTCCATGCAACTCCCTTGGTGGGGCTGAACTCACCCCGTTGCTCAGGCTAGCGTGGGAAGCCCAAAGGTGGGTGAAGGTGCCTGTTGGAGCAGGGCCTGGGATGCAGGAGATAGAGGCACAGCATCAGCACCCTCAGGGTTTTCAACGACTAAGAGAAGAGCATCCCCATCAGGGACTATGGCCTGGAGGGTGGCATCACAGCCCCTTTTTCTACCCACCGGCTCCGGGCATGCCACACTGGCTGGCAACACATGCCGAGATGGAGGAGAGGGCAAAGCAGAAGGTGGTGCAGCCCTGGGTGAAAGCAGTAAGTTGCAGCACATAATTTAATTGGAGTGAGAAGGGAGGAGGAAGGAAGGAGCACAGTACCACGCTGAACAAAAAGCAGATGAGAGCCAGGAGTAATAAAATATTCCAAAACTAGATTAAGAAATTAGAGGAGGGGAAGGCAGGGCGCTGGCTGGGCACACGGTCCTGCTGCAGCTGGGACTGGAGCGAGAACCTCCCCATGGTATTGTGTGTGTTTATCGGATGAGGCAGCTTGCCATCCCGCTGTGAAAATGAATCCACTTTTGGTGTACAATGAAAGCCAAGCACTCCCGCTCCCCTTGTTTCTGAAGGCTGCTGAGGCCTTTTTAAAGGAACACCTGTTACCAGGACCTGGTTAATGACTCATTTGGGGAATACTTGAAGCTCTTCTAAGCTTAATAGGTTTTGCATAAGCAGAGGAGGGGATCCAGGAGAGACCAAGGTGCCTGGAAGCAGCAGGGTTCATCAGTCCCCGCAAGGATTTGCTGCTGGAAGCGACTGCCTTCGCCCGCAGCCCTGCGGGGTGGGGACCATGTCATACAACGGGAGCTTGAGATGGAACACTGGGAGGGTGTTCCTGGATGTGCTGCCAATGGGTCAGGGAAAGGCTGGAAATCTCCTGGAGCTGATGAAGCCCAGCCTTGCAGCCAGCCCAAGCAGGTGGATTGGGTGGCTAGCAGCTGACAGCTCCTGACCTTTGCAGCGCTCAGCTGGAGTGATAAAAATGAGATTCGTTATCTCCTTCCCAATACACATTTTTGTGAAAGACAGGAGTCTCCTGAGTGCTCAGGAGACTGGCACGAGCAACCTGCCCTTCTCTGTGCTGGGACAGCAAGAGAGCTTAGGGTGATGCAGTGGCAGGGCACAGGCTCCATCTCAAGCTGTTTGTCCTGCCAAAAAAACATCCACAGGGATGTCCATGTGTTAGCAGGGGGCATAAGGGAAAGTTTTCCTGTGAGGGTCTCAGAGGATGGCCCAGGCTGCCCAGAGAGGCTGTGGAGTCTCTGGAGAGATTCCCACCCCGGCTGGACACTGCGCTGCTGGCCCCCCTGCTCTGGGTGACCCTGCTGGATGGAGCAGGGGGGGACACCAGATGATCCCCAGAGGTCCTTTCCAACCCCCACCACACTGGGATTCTGGGATTGCTGCACAGTCAGCCTGCAAGTGACACGCAGCAATGTTGTGCCAGGGCAGACAGTACTGAGGCAAAGATCCAGTGTCCATCACTGTGCAGAGGGAATTGGTCCTGGTGGACTTGGCACAGTTTTGTAGGACGGTTGGCTTGAAACCCCACCTGCAGCAAGGACACCATGCTCCAGCCACCCGAGGAGCTTGCACAAGCCCCTGTGCTGCAAGCAGGTCCTTTAGGAAGGACAAAAAAGCAATCAAGAGGTGACAATGAGCAGAAGGAAACCATATCCCTGGAAAAGGAGTCCTGGAGCTGAAGAGGCCTCTGCCCACCAGCTGCCACCAGCTCCAGAGCATCCAGCAGAGAAGTGGATGGTCCTGCACAACAAATGGGAACGGCTTCTTATGTAGGAAGTTTTCCTTCCCAAGGTGTGGGCAGAAGGCACCTCCCCGCTGTCAGCAGCACTGCCAGTGCCTGGCAGTGGGTAATTAAAGCCTTTTATTCAGTGCTTGGAGGCACAGAGGCATCAAGGGCTCCTATCAAAGAAGAAACCCAGCAGGCTGGCTTTGTTCAGAGGGGAGGGAAGAGATGCCAAGGCTGCTTGTGCCGGTTTAAAGAAAGTTTTGGCTTCATTCTCCTCTCCTAACTCTTAAATCCACCTTGTGAACAACTAATCCACATTTATACATTGCCCTGCAGCACTCAGATGGGTAGAGGCCAACTCCTCCCGCTGCAGTTGGGGCCAGCACAAGGGGTCAGCCCCAGCACATGACTGAGTGGCTCGAGTGGTCCTCACCCTCCTCTCCTGCCCCGGATCAGAGTCTGGGTTCAAAGGCTCTATGTGATAAAGGGGATTTCTCCCACTCACCCCAAACATGCACCCTGCATGTGACAGCAATCCAGGGGTTCCTCTAATCTGCTCTGCCCTGGCAACTGGAGACACTCAGACACCATCTGCACCATGCAAAGGATAACAGCAGCTGCTCCAGATGGACAGGAGGATCTGTGTCTGGGGATCAGAGGGACAAAGAACACCCCAAAAGTGCTGGCAGAAGTCCTGACTGCAGCCCTGTAACACACAAACGCAATGCTGAGGCCACACACAACTCAGTGGGGAGGGTGGGGAGGGGGGAGAGGGGAGCTGATGCCTGCTCCACTGTGGAACCCCAGGAGTGGTATCCCCAGCCCAAGTCTGGGGGACAGGGTGACCATGACAGCCCTTGTTTTTTGGGGAGTGGGAGGAGCACGGAGGGTATGTGGACACAGCCCTAAGGTGGAGTGAATTTTCCAGCTCTCAGCTATAAGGAAGAATCATGTCATTTATCATCTGTAAAGATACGCAGAGTTGGCAAGAGAATGAATTCTTCTTCATAACCCAGTTCCCAGGACATTTTTACTGTGCATCATAAATTATAATACCTTTTTATTTTTGCTTTATGGCCTGCCCCTCACCAATTCTGGTGATTTACATCCTCATTTACCACGCACACCCCCCTCCCCCAGTGCTTAAGGAACAATCTCTGCCTGTCTGTCTCCTCCTCCCATCAGCTTCCCTTCAGCCACCTCTTTTTCCCCTTGTCCACCCATGTTCTACACGGAGATGGGGCTGGAGAGCTATGAACATCACCAGCCTGATGAGCAGCAAATGGTTGGCACCTGGGTTGCTACAGAGCTTCAGGCAAGCGTGGCCCATGGCCACATCTCCAGCCACCACTCTCCCAGCAGCCCAAGCTCCCATGAAGCAGGAGGGAGACCACTGCTAGCTCCTGGTAGTACTGGACCAGCTCAGCAGCTCTCTCAGCACCTCCCCAGGCTGCTGAAACAGCCATGAACACACCCTGCCCAACACACTTTGTTTTACAGCACAATTCCAGATGTTTTAAAGACCAGGACAGCTCTGAGTTGCTTGTTTAGCTTGGCCATGCTTCAATGCAGCCTTCTCTCCATCATGCATGGTTTTCAAGTTCTGTTTGGTTTTCTGCACCAGCAGCAGCTCAGAAATGGCAGCAGGGTGGGGATTTCAGCTCCATTTGCATCTGAAATTCAAAAGGGAGCACCAGCAATGCAGGTGAATGAATGTAAAATGAGCAGCTCCTGCCCTGATCCAGCATAAGGGATCCCAAACCCTTGCTCTGAATCACAGAGGAGGCGCAGCCCACCCAGGAAAAACTTTCACGCCACCACTTACAGCTGTTCACGACTACGGTGCCCAGCTCAGCATCACCATGTCCATAGCACAGTGATCTCGGCAGCCATCACCCTCTGCCAGCCTCACCAGCGTCCTCCTGTCCCCATCGCTGGATGGGACCAGCCCAGCTGAAAGCTGCTCATGAGTATTTCCCCAGCTCCTTCCATTGCAAAACCCTCTCCCATTAAAGAAAGAGTTGTTTGCAAACCATGATGGGTGTGCAACCCCCCTGCGAAGGAAGGGGTACAGCAAAACAAAGAGACATTTTAGTGGCCTCAGCCTCCCTCCAGCAATCCCAGCCTGACACTGCACGCCTGGTGGAAAATCAGTCACAAAGCAGAAGACAGAGGGAAGAGAGGTGAGTGTTTATCCCTGAGAAATATGGAGATTTGCCACGACGAGGCTGGCTAAGAACATTACATTCAACATGCTAAGCCCGGGAGTTTCAGCAGGTTTATTCAGGGCTCAGGCATTAGGCTCCCTATCAGGAGAGAGGCTTTAAGCATGTTGGGGATTTACAGACAACAAGAGAAGAAAACAGTCAGCTCCTCAGGAACAGCCTGGCAAGGCTGATGTCTCGGACAGGGCTGTATTTCCCCAATGCTATAAGATGTTTAGGGGCAGCAACTGCATTTCCAACGCCAATACAGGATTTCTAGGACTCAGTGAGTAACACCAATCACAGTCATTCACGTTTTCCATCCTTTTTCATAGAAATTTGCAGCCTAAGCTAAGCACCTGGCAATAGGAAGTCTCTCTTGCGCAGCCCCATGTGGATGCACCCTCTGTGCCCTTAAAACCAGCACATGGGATGGGCCAGGTGGAATAAGAACTGCCAAATGTGTGGCTATGGGCAGCTGTCAGCAAGTAAGTGGCAAGATTGGAATCGCACTTGGCTCCCATCCTTCCCCACCGCGTCTGGGGCTTCGCTGAGAAAAATCAGAGTACAGGAGCAGGTTAACAGCCAGGAAAATTATTGCTAACAACACAACCAGGGGCTTGTTCCTTCCCTTTTTATTGGAGGCTGAGTGATTGCTTGTAGGTAGTTAAAAGGCAGGAGCTCTGTGTTATTGCAGGGGATGCTTGGGAGTAACGGGAGGCTAATTAACGAGCAGCTCTTGCTCGCAGACGAGGGAACGTTCCCAGGGGCCATGCTGCAAGCCAGAGAGTGATGTTGGCAGACTGGGTTTGAGCGAACGTGTCGGGGTAGCCCAGCATGGAGGGGGGGAGGATTCTGGGAATGAACCTGTAACTCTGCGATCGATGCTCCTGGCCAAGGTCTTGCATGGGGCACCGGGGGTGGAGATGCTTGGGGTTGGGCTATGGAACAACTCAGGCTATGTTCCCACTTCAGCTCTGGGAAAAGGATATAAGAGGCTTGCTGGTATCCATTAGTGGGTTTTCGTGAAGCAAATGGGTCATCTCAGCCTCACTCAGACCTGGTGCAGCAGCATCAGCAAGCACCAGGCTCAGGGGCTGCCTCTGAACACGGACAGTTCTGGAGGGTCCCAAATCATGAGGGGGCTGTAGAGGCGGGGGCTCGAAGAAATGGGTCCGTGTATGCCTAAGGACATTTCTAAGCCATCTAATTCTGTGGTGCCTGAGGACATCAGGACACACAGGCCGCAGGGCTGCCATGAGCAGCCAGGTCTATGAGATGAGCGCACTGTGAGGGACGGGTGCAGTGATAAATGAGTTTAATTCATGAGCAGACACCAACAGGAGGGGGTGATTAATGGCAGGAACACCTCATTGTGGCCTCAGGAGCTTTGGGAGCTCTTTTGGCAGAGGATGGAACAGCAGGGACTGGAGGATGGAGCAGCAGGGACCGACAGCAGACTGGGAACTGCGTTAGAGACAATCCTCACACCTCGGGGACAAGAGGTGACAACCACGCACAAAGTCCTTCTCCCTCCTGCCCGCACTGTCCAGGCATGATTGAGACCCTTTGATAATTTCTCCTGCCCTCTTCACTCCCTCCTAACCCCTTAAACACATACACTGGCCTGTCTGGGGCTGGTGCACACTCATGCCTTGTTACTAGCAGGGGGCAATGGCAGCCAGGGGATAAGCCACCCACAGCAACGGGGATGGACGCCTCACGGGAGGCTGCTGGCTGACCCTATGGCTAAAGCCGAGCATCTGAAAGAGCAGCAGAAAATAGGGGAGGCAAAATATTTCATGTGGATAGCTGTGCAGAGGGCCATAAAGAGCCTGATTAACGCTGCAATCATCGGCCACTATTTCACAGTAACCATAAACTGCCCCAGCTGCTGCTGCTGTTGGGTGGCCTCACAGTGCAGCAATGACCAGGTTTACACAAGCAGGTCAACGTGCACAAGGAGGAAACCTCTCTGCAGGCACCATCACATTGCCAAGAGGTATTTTGGGAAAGTCTTCTCCCCTCAGCCCATGGCAGAGCACTCAGCCCTTGGATATCCTCTACATGGGGCAATGCATCCACCCTAGAGAGGGAAAGGGAAATGTGTCTTGAACAGAGTTTTCTGAACACTAAACTAAGTTCTTGCTAATTCAGCAGAAAGCTGGCAGTGGCTGGAGCCCCTGGGAGCAAGGACTGCTGGGAGCACTAGTGACTTACACCAAGATTGGATGTGACCCCTGGGAAGGATCCAAGAGATGCTGTCTGGGATGTGGCTTCATGTGCACAGCATAGCCATGGGACAGCAGCAACCCTATCAGACTAACAGCCAGACTGAACAATTAATTACCGCAGCAGTTCAGAGTCTTAAAGCTCACAGTCAGCTCTGCCCCAGCACCCATCACCTTCCCTCATGGCTCCTCACCTGGGCTGATGCTCTACCATTCGCTTCCCTCTGGCGCCATCCAGCTCTGCCTCTGCCTGCAAGACCAGTGCAGAACTGGCTAAACTGGGAAATGGGAAGTTTCTCCTGATGTATCCATGCTGAAGGATTTGCACTTCCCAGAGACAGAGCCATAAGTGCTGTCTCAGCTGAAGGACCACAAGCAGCCTGGTTGGGTACCAGTGGGTCAAACCCTCGCCCCTGTCCCTCGCCTGGAGCTGCCAGTGGCCCCCACTCCCCCCAGCACATTACTCACTCTCAGTCTTGGTCCAACTCCATCTGGCTCCTCCGACTGATCAGGGACATGGTCCTGAGCTGACAGTTCATGGTGCGTGCCAGGAACATCCCCTTGTGCACTGGGCACAGCAGCTGTTCACACTGATTAAAAAAGGAGAAACTCAACAATTATCAGCTTGTGGCAGCCAGTTCTGCCACCCATAGCCAGGGCTGCTGGAAGCAAGGGGTAGGGGGTGGACCAGACAGTCCAGAGCTAGGTACCTGCTTCCTCCCCAGGATCCCACCGTGGGACAGGGATATGTCAGGAATCACACATATGCAGCCTCGACACCAAGTGAACCCACAGTGTATGTACAGCAAATACAACAAGCTCCATAGCTTAACATCTCCAAGTGCCTGGATGTGCTTATTTTGGGCCCCTCACTCCCAGCAGGACATTGAGAGGCTGGAGTGTTTCCAGAGAAGGGCAATGGAGCCGGGGAAGGGTCTGGAGCACAAGTCTGGTGAGGAGCATCTGAGGGACCTGGACTTGTTCAGCCTGGAGAAAAAAGGATGCTCAGGGGAGACCTTCTTGCCCTCCGCAACTCCCTGACAAGAGGTTAGAGCTGGGGGGGGGGTTGGGCTCTTCTTCCAAGGAACAAGCAATAGGACAAGAAGAAAAAGCCTAAAATTGCACCAGGGGAAGTGGATGTTGGAGCTGAGGAACAATTTCTTCCCCACACAGGTTGTCCAGGCCTGGCCCAGGCTGCCCAGGGCAGTGGTGGAGTCCCCATGATCCCTGGAGGGGTTTCCAAGCCCCATGTGGAGCTGTGGTGCTGAGGGACAGGGGTCAGTGGTGCCCTGGCAGCGCTGGGTTAATGTTTGGACTTCATGATCTTCAAGGTCTCTTCCAAACAGAATAATTCTGTGATGCTAAGAGAAGTCCACAGGCTGACCGCACAGCACAGTCTGGGGCCGCAGGTGGCTGCACCCCAGAATCAGGCTGTGCCATGCCCAACATGGGCTGGCTGTGCCCAAGCAGGGCATAAGCACATGGGCAGGCACGTGCACACAAAGCACACATGTGCCACCCTGCCTGCACCCGGCTGCACAGCTTCTCTGCCTGTGTAATCATATGTGTCAAGCAGGACATGTCTGGAGGCACGCGTTGCTGCCACGCACCCAGCGAGCCCCTGGGAAGGCCACAGATGTGGCCACAGCCATGGCCACTGCTCTGGTTCATGGTTCTTGGCAGCCCCAGGTCCCTGGAGAGCTCCTGAGCAGCCTTCTTTTCCACCATGCCCAGTCTCCTCATTAATACCTACTGGTTGAATTATTTATTGCCAACAGATGTTAGAGTTTAAAGAGTGTTAAGAGGATATCCTTGGCTAATCAATTTATTTTTAACTAGTTTATGTATTTATTACAAAGAGAATCTGGACTTCAGCTCCCATTTTAAATTACACCTCATTTATCACAGTGCTGCATGTTCTACTTGGATGCTTCTGCTGGGTCCTTGGGGACCACGAATGAGCCACAGATCTGGTGTTTGCTGGCCAGGGAGCCGGGTTGCTTATTCCCTCGTTTCCAACCACTACATAAAACTCAGACACAGATCAGAAGCATGTTGCAAACTCCCTGGCCATGAGCTTTGCCTTCATGGGCAGCAGAGAGCTGCAGCGGGGCCAGGTTCTTCTGGTGATGGTGGGGAAGAGAGGAGGGGAATGTTGGTAACAGGTATAAAGATCCCAGGCCACAGAGGGAGGAGAGGGAGATGGATTTGGACTGTGTCTCTCCAGCTCCTTGCAAGCCCTTTGCAGTGCCACCCTCCTGTGCCTGGTGCCTCCAGAATGCTCCCGATTCATACCACTGAGGATCTGATCCTGAAAATGCCCTGAAGGTAACTCTGGGATGAGACCAAGCAAAAGACAAGACAAATTAAGAGGATGTAGTTGCACATGGCAACCCATATGCAAACCTGGTGAACATAAATCCTGCATGGTCTCCAACCCCTTGAAAATTCGAAGAGCAACTGGGAAGGAGGAGCAGAGATAAGGGAGCAACTTCCAGGATCCAGCTACAACCAGGGTCTCCCAGTCCCATGGTGGGCTGTTACAGCCCCTGCTGCAATCTCAGCCTATACCAGGGCATGTTTGGGAGATTCCAGCCCCAAAACACGTAGTCAGGAAGGTGGCTCCTGTGAAAACAGAGCCCACATCCCACCAGACACCACCACCTTCACCAAACAGCATATAACCAGACACAATGCTTTGTTGCTTGCTGCCATAGTCCTTGCAAATCCCCCCAGGTGAATCCAAGGCATCTCTGTGCCTGTTCATCATCCTCCAGGAAGCACCAAACTCTTAAAGAACCTGTCAGCTAGAAAGGACTCAGCGTTTCAGCTTGTCACCATTTCCAAGAGATACTGGGGAAAATACAAGAAGGGGGGATGCTGGAGAAAGAGGAAGATAAATGCTGCTGGGAAGGAGGAGGGATAAGGAGAGAGTTGTGAGAAGAAAAAAAACCCAAAAAAATGAGGAGAGAGTGAAGCTGTGGATTGAGCACAGCAATTAAAGCCACCCTGAGCCCACCCAATTAAAGTGACTGGAGAGAGGAGGAATCCCAAAGGATAATTTCCTGTTAAATTGCTCATTTGTCTCTCTCAGTCTCTGGCACAGGAACACTTTTGTGTCAGTCAAGCCATGGAGCTGAGCCCTGGGGAGAGGAAAGAGATATGTCAGTAATTTAGTTGGCAATAGGCATTCCTTGCTAGAAACCTCCTCAAAAGTGCCATAAATCTGAGTAAACCTTATCCATAGTTCCTACAAAGCAGCAAAAAGGGACAGAACCAGGACGGATGGGTTTGGAGGGAGCACCTGAAGCCTCCTCAGCCTACCTGATGGGCCTTCTGCCTTGTCCTTCCCATTGGAGCATTACTCCTCATGGAGATGGTACTCCTGGGTGGCATTGCCACTGTGGCTTGGGTCTGGCTGCCCTTGTGGGAAGGACAGAAAGGAGTTAGGGGATTACTGCAGAAGAAGGAGCCTGTGAATGCTAGGCCTGTCTTGCTCCTCTTCTTGGCTCATCCATAATTCACAGCAACCTCAAAAGGACACAGTGGAGGAGCACAGCCACCATGGCCACAGCCCCACAGTGCCTAGGGCTGGGCTGCTCCAGTCTGCAGAAACACCAGGACCACGATGGGGAGATGGGCAACATAGGGAGCAGCCGGCTGGGAAGGGACACGGGGTCTGGGGGAGTTTCTGCTGCACTGCGGTGTGTCCAACCCCTGTGGGACATCTCTGCAAGATGGGGTTTGCAGGGGGGACACTGCAGCATCCAGCCTCATTAGTACAGTAGACCTGCCCTGCAGTGTACTCCCTACAATTGCCCACTGCGTTGACCTTCTGCAAGGATCTAAACATCAAAAAGCCCATCTGGTGAGTGAGGGTTGGATTAGGTCCCGCTCCTGCACTTGCAGTCCGAGGAAGAAGCCACTCCCTTCTGGAGAGCACCAGCAAGATGACCCAAGGCCCAAACAAATAACGTGCACTGGCAGCCACCCCCATATGCAGAGCTCCTCAGACATCTTCATTCCTTGCATGTGTTCCATCTGTTCCTCCGAGCTGTCAGTAAAGCCAAAGGCAAACAAGGACCTGGAGATTTACTGCTCTTCAGCAATAAGGGCCACTCTGGGTGCTTAAAACCCCAGGGTTACGGGAACCATCAGAGTGCTGCAATACCTGGCTAGACACAGATAAGCAGCTGTCGTGGCCAAGAGTTCTCTCTCAGAAAGTGCCAAGGGCATCAGAGGAGACGCAGAACCCCAGAACATCCAGAGACAAAGCCCAAACCACAGACCAAAGGGAGGAGACAGTGCTCAGAGAAGCAGCTGCAGCTCCAAGAAAACCTGCTTAGGGACATGGCTTAGCAGTGAACATGTAGAGTAGGGTTATTGGTTGGACATGATGATCTGGAAGGTCTTTTCCAACCTAGATGACTCCATGATTCGATGATTCTATGAAAACCCAGCTGTAAACCAGGCAAGACCTGAAGAGCAAAGACAGGGCGCTGAGGGGAACTCAACAGTTTCAGCTCTTGGACACCCATGGGATGGGTGGGAGCTGGGTTAGACCCCAAGCTTCACATGGAGCAGCTAACCCAGCAGGCAGCCAGCAACAGGGGGAGTCCCGTGCAGGCACCAGCCCCCTCCCCAGCTTCCTGAAGTGGGCAAATGCTGGCAATCAGCCAGCTCCAGCTGCTTTGCCAGTGCCGAGTCTCAGGCAGCCAATCAAAGCATCAGCTTGAAAGTGTTAAAGGCCTGTGTCTGTCTTTATTATAATCACAGCGCTACACCTTGTCGCTGCCTGTGCCCTAACGCTGTGATATTTTGCGCATGATTTCACCAGCTGCTGCTGGAGGCATCAGGGAGCTAATGCTCCTTTGCTGCTCTGGGTATTTGCTTGCTTGTTTGCAGTTAAGCCACTTTTTATATTGACTTTTCTTTCTTTATTCTCTTTTTGCAGTTGTCCCTTCTGTGGCTGGGAGCGCCTTTTCCAATACTCGGCCATAAAGTGCACAAAACATCAAAGAAGGAAGGCTTGGACCCAGGGTGGAAGAGGCTCAGCGCTGTGCTGAGTTAAGGAATACGGACTTCATTTCAGGATTCAGCCTTGTTGTTGGCATTTGCTGTGATCCGTGTCCCAGCGCGGGGTGCAGGAACTGGTGGGGCTGGAGAAGACTGCTCTGCAATCCAGTGGTGAGAGAGCAGGGGCGTGTCAGAGGAGTCTAGAGCGTAAGTCTGGTGAGGAGCAGCTGAGGGACCTGGTGTTGCTGAGCCTGAAGAAAAGGAGTCTCAGGGGAGACCTTCTGGCTCTCAACAGCTCCCTGACAGGAGGCTGGAGCCAGGGGGGGGGGTCGGGCTCTGCTCCCAAGGAACAAGCACCAGGACAAGAGGAACCAGCCTCAAGTTGCCCCAGGGGAGGTTTAGGTTGGAGCTGAGGAACAATTTCTTCCCCACAAGGGTTGTCCAGGGCTGTGCCAGGCTGCCCAGGGTAGGGGTGGAGTCCCCATGATCGCTGGAGGGGTTTCCAAGCTATGGAGCTGTGGTGCTGAGGGACATGAGTCAGTGGTGCCCTGGCAGTCCTGGATTAATGGTTGGACTTGATGATTTTCAAGGTCTCTTCCAACCAAAACAGTTCTGTGATTCCATCCCCCAGCTTCTCTGCTCTCCCTCTGGCTCCAAAAAGTGTACGGGTACAGCCCAGAGCCCTTCTAATCCTGCTCCCTGGTCATGGGGAGTAAAAACCCTGTTCAATCATCAGCCCAGACTGGGTGTCTCCAAAGAGCTCAGGAAATGATAATAAATATGGGGATGAACCGTGGAAACTTGATTAATGTATGTTAACACTCACCTGAGGACTCCAGAAACATGGAGATTTTCTGCCTTGTGCAGGCAGATCTTGCAGCCAGCCAGAGCATCCAGGAGTGTAAAGCAACAGTAGTGTGCTTCACAGGGCACCCATTGACCAGACATGATAGTCCTATGGGTTATCCAACCATGCTCATCCAAGAATGTGCACCCACAGCTTGAAACCACAAGAAAACAAAAAAAAAAATTTAAAATCACCTTTTGTGACTTTCTCTAAATGCCACCACTGTCCTCTGATGGGCTGTCCCTCAAAACTGTCCCCATTCCAGCCATTGGGGGCAAAACCACATTTTGCAGGAGATTAATGACCTCAGAAAAATGTAATTACACAACAGGGCTCTGTTCTTAATAACTGCGTATTTTACTTGTCAGTGTGCCTTAATTGAAAATGAGTAGGCGATACAAGTCGTGGTGGAGTTGGCTGGCAAGCCTTTAACGCTATATTAATTGTAGTAATTAGCAGTCACTTTATGTTGGAGTCATCTATAAATAGGGGGTCCATTAGTTTAGCAGAGAGTGTGATTTAAAATGCAAATAAAATCCCAACTATACAGATAAATCACTTCTTTTCCCCCTGCCCCCCAAACTGACAGTCACTGGAGGGGTTGAAAGGGCTGTGATGCTGCTCTGGATGAGCTTTGATGAGTTTGCCCTCAGGAAGGGAAGTGGTTTGGTGGTTCACCATTTCAGGAGCCGCTGGGATGATCTCAGCACCCCAAGGAGACGCTGGTTTGCCCCCAGCGGTGACTTTGCTGGGTGCTTCCTCAGACTTGGACCCTTGCCAGGCTTGCTGGGTGATGAGCAGCACCTAAACCAGCATCCTAACACCATCCATCCTGATGCGGTTGGAAGGGCACTGGATGAATCCCAAGAGCCACGTGGTAGAGAAGCAGACCACAAAGCCAAGTGCTCAGCATCACTGTCCTAGAGTAATGGGAATGCTGCAGGGACCATCTTTTGGGAAGAAAACCCACCAAACAGCTGTAAAGACACAAGAAAAGGGAATGCAAGTACTGTCCAGAGCAAGGCATCGCTCCAGGGATGGGTCCCATCACACCCAGGTACACTTTGGTGCTCACAGCCCCTTAATGACAAGCTCCACTTATTTGATTACTGAAGGAAGAACAAATAAAAGAAAGAAAGAATATTGTTTTATTAACATACAAACACATTAAATTCCAGCCTGTACTACCAGGGACAAAGCAGCATGCTGAAAGAAAATACTGGCTCCAAAAATCCCCAAATCAGAGCTATTAAAAATTAAAAAAAAAACCAAACACAAACCACAGAAGGAAAAAGAAAAAAGTTTTTTTTCACTGCTGACCAGTTCGTGGTTTAAAAGAGCTCATCTGTCACCATCCCACTGGCACAACTCCTGCCTGCTGCTGGGCTGCGTATCTATTCCTGAACAGCTATTCTTGAGCAGAAAACACTGATCTTGGGGGGGGGGGGAGGGGGGGGGGGGAAAGGGAGGGAAAAGAAGGAAAAAAACCCCAAAACACAAAACCAAAAAGGAAAGGAAGAGGAGCTGAGGAGTCTCTATCTGCCACAGGAGCAGCTCCCATTCAAGTGCTGTAAAAAGCCTCAGCACATTCTAATTGAGGATACATTTATATTACTCTTCACAGAAGATTTCACCCATTCAATAATTTATCTGCCTCAAAAGGGACTCTATTGCACAGATGAGAGAGGAGCCACCAGATCCCATCCCTTTCCATCACTCCTCACAGGCACCCCAGGCTGAGAGAGAAGGGTCAGGACCCCCAAGTACCTCATTCTGCTTACCCTCCCTCCACCCTGATCTAAGCCCTGGGAGAGGCACTTTGCTCCTCCCGCCCCCACTCTTTTTTTGGCTCCAAAGTCACTGGACTGAATAAATATGGACTGAATGAATCCCTCCAGCTCTCCTCCCATGGTCATCCCCCCACAGCTCCCCTCATCCCTTCCGCCCTGCACCACAAGTGGCTCCAACCTCACAGGGAAGAGGAGGAGAAGGAGAGTGAAGCCCAGGGCTCCCTCACCCCCCAGCACCCACAGCTCTCCAACCAGCACAGCCCATCTGGGAGAAGAAATCCCACAGTGTGCAAAGGGGAAGAGGAATAACACTTCTCCCTCCACATAATGAAAGGCTTCTCAAGACATAACAGACAGGAAAAGCCCTTTGGTCACAGCCTTTGCAACGAGCTCCTGCTAATTACAGCTTTAGCTGTGAGCGGGTTCCCTCCTTCCAGCACTGGGGAAGGAGCTGCAACTTCCAGGGCCCTGCCAGCATGGAAAGGGGAGGTTGTCTGTTGTGGTGACTCACCGGTGATGCCAGGGCAGGACTCAGTCCCCGCTTCCCTCAGAAGGAGACGCACAAATTCAGGTTGTCACATGGAGCAGCAGCAGGGGACAGCTCAGTCTGATGGGGCAGGAGGAGACTGTTTGGCTTCAGGTCAGCAAGAGGAAAGCATCCTTGATGTGCCCAAATCATGGAGATCTTGGGGTCCGCACATCCACCCAACCAGGAGGAGCAGAGGACAAAGACAAGAGTGAAGGGAAGGTGGAAGAGCTCACATGAATGGTTTTGAGACCATATTCCTGGAGCACAGTAGATCAAGAGTCCTTTGCCCTAGCAAATTCCCATTCTGCTGTTTGACAGAGGTGCAGAAGTTTCCTGAATGAGCAGAAAACAGAGCAGAGGACTTGGACTCCAGTTCTGTCCCAGTGTTTCCAGCAGTACAAAGTCCCCATTGTCACAGCTGTGAAGTCCTGTTGGCTCCAAGGAAGGACCTAATGGGTCTATACTGATGGTGCATCATGTACAAGGAAACCTCAGCACCTCCAGGTCATCGGGTCCATGGCTCAGCTCTGCCTGAAGCCATGAAGCACCTTAGCTCAGCCTTCCCCAGGCCCTGAGAGCTCTGTGCTCTCCTTACACCACTACAAACCACAGGCAATCCCCTTTATGTGCGTGGGGTGATGCCACCTACCTCTGGCTTAAGGGAGACCAGGAGCAAAGCCCTCAAGCTAGCAGAGCTGGGCTGACATCCTTTGCAGACCAGTATTTCTTATCAGGATTACTGCTAAGTCTAGAGGACTGCAGCCCCCCCAGAGTATTTCTGGTAGCTTACTCACAGAACAACCAGACAGAGAGCAGTGATTTGCTTTCAAATGCTTTCCTCTGGTCCGCTCTGGCTTCAGCTGCATCCGCAGGATCTCTCTGGAGCATTCATGGGTGAAGCTTATTATTTGTAGATCCACCACGGTTGCTTTGCCCCCAGTAGCCATCTGCAATTATCATATGGTGAAGAGATGGGAGGAAATAATCCATAAAGAGGATGATTTTTTTTTTCCCCAAAAAAATTCTCCCACAGACTTGGAAGAGGAACTCAAGGTTCATCAGACACATGAATAGTCAAAGCAGGCGACAGGTCTTCTGCTGCACACTGCCTTCTCTGGAGAGGTTTAATGGGGAACGTGGGGTTTAAAGCTGCTGAAAACACCGCCAAACATGAGTCCTTCAAAATGATGTGGTTTTCCCCGACCTTTCTGCAAATGTGTCCTCTCCAAAGCCTGAAGGAAGGGAACGATGCTCCATGAGTGGAGTGAGATGTGCTTTCAGTGCTGCCTCTCAATGACATGCTTATCATAAGAGAGACGGGGGGAAAAAAGAAAAAAAAAAAAAAGAAGATGAAGTAACATAAAAATAAATACAGAAGCAACTTTGGCATGGAAGGCAAACCAGGATTGATCTTTTGCCTCACTTACTCTGAAAATTGCTTCTCCGCTGCCCGTTTATGCACATTAATTGAACGTCTGGCCCGGCTGCACGTCTGTTTAAGTCCTCAATCAATCCCCTTTCGGATGACTGCTAGATCAATAGGGTGGTAATTTAATAAAGAACATTTTCAGTTGGCTTTTAAAAGCCACAGGATTTAATTCTTTCCTACTCTTTAAGAAGAAAAGGGGCAGTGGGAGAGAAGAACCAGGGGTCAAACCATGATCTGGTGCCTTCCACTCCCAGCAGCATCCTTTTCATATGAGGCTGGTAGTGAACTTCTCAACAGTCTTCTTAGTCGCTCTTCATCCTTTCTGACATGTGGCCCAGCCACCTGCAAGCACCACAACAACACTGGTGTGGCACAGCCTCTGTCAGAGCTCCCGTGGCTTGGCAGCAAGTTCTTGGAAGCAAGCTTTAGGCTCATGCCTTTGTGCACTTCCCAGGAGCAGCAGCAGTGAGCAGAGAACACCTGGGAGCCCATCTCATCATCTCCCCAACCAACTCCTGGGGATGACACATTCCTCTCCTGTGGCTTTTCTCATCTGAAGAAGCTGTAAAGTTCAAGTGAACTCATGATGCATCAGGTTGTCTATTCCTTGCAAGAGGTTTGTCCAAGGGAAGAGGCATGACCATGCTGACTACTTAATCACTACGTAGAAAAATCAGAGACAGAACTCTACAAAAAGCTCCTTTGGATTCATGAATTGTATAAGTAAGGGCTTCACCAGGCAGGAATTAACATCTTCCTACCTCCTCCAACCTCTTGCTCTTGTACTGCTTGGCTTCAGCCCAGAACTAGTCCCAGAGCTTGAGTGCTTGGCTGGCCTTTGATGTGCTTAAGCCTCGTGCTCCATTTAGTGCCATTCTCTCTTCCCAGTGCCTGCACAGTTCAGTGATGAGAGCAATTCCCCCACTCCACAATGTGCCCTCACACCAGCATGGCCAGATTCCCACTCCCCAGCCTCTATCTTCAGCCTGCCCATGTTTAATTTCCTCTAATCGCTTTCTTCACAGACACCCTCTCTAAACCCTTTATCTTCCTCCAGGCTGCAATTCCTTCCCTTTGCTGCTTCTCCATTTCCTCTCTGTGATGCTTTGCCCACAGCTTTCTGCATTACAGTGGTTTAACCGGCACTGTGCTGGGAGAAGGGATTATGTCCCTGCCCTTCTGCTCAGGAGCAGAGCAGAACACTTGCAGAGCAGTCCTGGTGACATATCCCAGGACCGCATTTCCCTGCTAACAATGAATGTTCATCCTAGAGACAGTCTGCCTGTGTTGATTCTGTCTGGCATCGCTCAATCAATTTTTGTCATTGATAAGTGTCTTTTAGATCATGTCCTCATTAATGGGATTAATGGCCTCCTGGCTTCACACATCGCTGCGTGGCACTCAGCTCCTTCCACGGCTTTGGAGGACTGTGGTCACGGGGAAGAGCTTCCCCCAGCACAGTTTGCTCCAACCCTTAGGCTCGGGCACCATGGGCTCGAGGGACAGGAAAACATGTCTCCCTTCCTCCCAATCCTTTTGCTTTGGTCTCTTGGAGGAACTTGCTTGATGCCAATAGCACTGGAAAACCCTGGATGATGGCAGGCAGGTGGGCAGTGAGCTGTGGTTGCTCCACCAAAACCATCCATGTAATTTGGCTGCAAATTTCCGTATTTGTTTCCTTACAAGCCTCTAGCAGCATGCAGAGAGGTAACACAGTGCCCAGTGATGTTCCTGATGCAGCGTGGAACATCCTGACAGCTATTTCTCAAGAGATGCTCTGGCCAAACACCCTCCTTCTGCTCCAGAGCAGCAGAGACACATCACAGGAGAGAAACTGGAGAAGCCCAAATCTATAAATAAAAGACATGTAGTAAGCATGACTTCTGCATTTTCAAGGGTCAAATGAGTATTCGGTCACTTAGCAATATCATCTACTCCCACAGAGGGGAAAAAAAAGGGAGAATAACAGTAAGTGTTTATCATTACTTGTTGTTTCTCAAGTGACATTTTGAAGAACCAACTCTCACCCCTGCTGCCAGCGTGGGAGCAAAACATCCCCGACACAGTTCCTCTTAAACACTTACACCCCCTCTAAAAAAGGCAGGTGACGCCTGTCCCAGTTTTAAAGCTGGGCAAAAATGTTCATATAGATGCTAGATAGCTTCATTTGACATACTTTGACAGAGACAGGAAGGCAGCCCAGCCTCCTGCCTTCCCAGCCTGTTCTCTGCTGAGAGATAACGAGACCCACACATCTCCATGGGCAATAATGGATCCTCCTTCACTTAGTAGAAAATGCACCCTGTGATGGCGGATCCCAAATTTCAGATACTCCTCTGAAACATCTTAGAATGTAATTTTCCTTCAGTCCAGCCAAACCAACCTCCTGGCGCCCTGCAATGCAGGTGCTACGGATGGAGCCGGAAAGGCCATGAACACCACTTCCCTTGCACTTCCCAAATACCAACTGTCAGCCCTGTCAGGGAGCACAGGAAAAAAAAACTGAACGGCAATGGATCAGAGGTGTCAACAGCTTTTCTGCTCCATTGCAATCACTACAAATCACAGCCAGATTTTTCATTTCCAGAATGGTAATAGATGGAAGGGAAGGAACCCAAGCCAAGCACCTGACGCCTGAGCCTCTTCCCATCTTGCTGGAACAAAATAACTTCCCACAACCCCATCCAAGCTCATCGCTGGAGAATGAAGCCATAAAAGTCAGAGCCTCACACCCAGCTTCACATCCTGGCATTTGTATTTCAGGGCTCTCTCAAGCATGAGAAATTCCTTCTCATGGTGTTGAGACTCTGCACGGTGAAACTCACCTGGAGTGAGCTGAGCTGGGGACTCCTGAAAACTGACAGTGCTTCCCACTCCTGTGCCTATCACCATCAGCTACAACTGCACTGGTGATGTGCCCTAATTGGTTTTAACACACAGGCAAGGTTAGGTAATAAAGGGAGTCACCTATTTATCTGCTCACAAGGCTGCTTTATCCATATGTCACTCCCCATGTAGCAGAAATTTCATGTAACATCGCATTTCCTTTGGGTTAATTTACTTACAGGTGTCAGATTGACTTAATTCCTGGTCTCCTTAATTGGCCCCACAGTTAATACCAGCTCACATTCCTCTGCTTCTCCGAGGCCTCTGTTGCTCTTGCTGGAGCAGCCACCACCTCCTTTTCCTTCACCTGCCAGAGACAGCCCAGGGCCCAAGACCTCCTACAGAAGGTGAGACCCTCCCTGTGCGTGTGACAGATCCATGGCAAGCTGAGATTGAAGATGCAATTAAGAACAGCAAAGGCACAACAAGATGTTCATCCCCAAGCACAAACTGGTGCCTTGGGATTCTTGCACCACAGCAGACTCGGGACTGCGCAGAGGGCTGGGGTGTCACCTCTGATTTTAAAAGAATAAATACACTGATGAAGGAGATATTAACAAGAGCAAAGCATGCATCAGACTTAAGTGAAAATTAAGCCTTTGACTCTAGGAAATCATAAAATCGTAAACTGATTTGGGTTGAAAGGACCTTCCAAGCTCATCTGGTCCAAACCCATCTGCAGCTAGACCAGGGTGCTCAGAGCCCCGGGCAACCTCCCCTGCAATGGTGCCAGGGATGGGGCAGCCACCACCTCTCTGGGCAGCCTGGCACAGGCTCTCACCACCCTCACAGTGAGGAATTTCTTCCTACTATTTAGTAATCCTTGTCCAGGCATTTCAAACACCCCTGACTCTTCACAGGCTGCTCAGCTGAGAGACCCCAGTGCTCCCAGCCCCAACCTGCCTCTAGCAGCCCCTGGGATTTGGTGAGTCAGGCGGCTGAGCCAGGCTGCCCAGTCCTGGCTGCGTGGTGCAGCACCTCTCCCCTCCCAGGGCTGGCCTTGCAGATGCTGTGAGAAGAAACCCACAGGCCCATGGAGCTTTTTCAGTCTCAGACTCCTGAAAAGACCTTTAGAGTGAGCAGCACTGTCAACAAATGTATTTAATTTACAAAAAAACCCAAAACAAAACAACCCACCATGAAACACAACCTGATGTGATTTTAAATTGGAAAATAAATTAATCACACTGAAGACAGAACAAAAACTTATTAAAATCTATGGAGTTGTCCATATTTTCCCCACAAAATTAGAAGGCTGGATGCTCAGCTGGTGTAAATATCCTTTAAATGGCATTCACATCAATGATCCTACCCTGATTTACACCACTGGAGAAATTCAATTCCTCTGTGCCTGGGTCTCTCTGCACATCTGTCCTTTGAGAACTGATAAATAAAACTTGAAAACAATATTCATCCACCATTTATTCTGCTTAATTATTTAAACTTCAGATTCTGGAAATAATAAAAGAGTAATAAAGAAGAGATTTACCATCCACCACAACTGCTGGAAGCATCTCGCGTTGTTTCAAAACTCCTTTACTTTTTAATCTCTCCCTCTCTTCTTGACTTTTTTTTTTTTTTTCTTTTTGACTCATCAAATTGAATCGATTTATTAAAGTTGTTGCAAAAGTGAGTTGCTCTCGTCTTTGGGTGGTGATGAAGAGAAATGGGGTGCTCTGCTTTCCTGTGTCCCCAAAGTCCCACTTGTTACGAGGAATAACGCTTTGCTGTCTGGGGAGCAGTTTGTGGCACGCCTGAATAGCAAAGGTGGATTAAAAGCAGGACATGATTTTGAAGGGTAAATGATACTTGTGATGACAAATTGCAAGAAGGATCCAGCCAAGAGATCCCAGCTTCTAGAAGACAGGCTGAAGAAGACAAATCTCAACAGAAATCTGACTGAGCTTCTAGTAACTGGGAAGTTGAGACGGGCAAAGACAACTTACTTTAAAAAAGAGACTCCCTGGTCTCTGGCCTCCCTAGAGAAGCTGGACAGGTGGTAGGAGAGAAATGATCTTCCCCGCTGCCTGGTAAATGGCTGTGGATGGTTTCTGGATTTTTGGAGCTCCGAGTCATGGAATCATAGAATCATTTAGGTTGGAAAAGACCTTTAAGATCACCAAGTCCAACCATTAACATTACTCTACCAAGTCCACCACTAAGCCATGTTCCCAAGCACCACATCTATATGGATTTTTAACATATCCAGGGGTGGTGACTCAACCACCTACCTGGGCAGCTTGTTCCAATGCCTGACAACCCTTTCAGTGAAAATTTTTTTCCTAATGTCCAGTCTAAACCTCCTCTGGTGCAGCTTGAGGCCATTCCCTCTTTTTCTATCATTACTTACTTGTTAAAAGAGATCAACACCTACCTCTCTACAATGTCCTTTCAAGGTAGTCAAGAGGGTCTTGGACAGATCCATCCCTCCAGGCTCCATCAAGACCTCACAACCCAGACCAAACTTCATCTGGAAAAAAAATGCCATGGTTCAGCTACTGGAGGATTAATGGACCTGCCGTCAGTGCCATATGAAAAGGAAAAAATTGCCCAGTGAGACAGAGCTGATAAAGCTGAGTTTCTGATAAACATGGGCACTCAAATCAGGGAAGGGTCCTGCAGGGATCCAGGCTGTGGAACAGGGACAGCCTGCAGCATGCCAACCCTAGCTCCTGGGAGAGCCTTCTCCCTGGGGCTGCAAGCAGGAACGGCAGGCGGCTGTCTGAAGCAAGAATGTCAGCGTGCCGGCTGTGACGGGCTCTAATCCCAAGCGCTTTGACAGGCCTGTCGCCTGCCATGTTCTCCCCACGCCCTGCAGAGATGAGATGAGCATCTTCATCACGCCGTGATACGGCACAAGCACCCCGAAGCACTGCGGCAGCTCGGGAAGGAGCTGCAGAGGGGTAGGGATGAGCGAGCTGGCGCTGGGCACCCGAGGCCACTGCTGCTGCTGAAACCTCGCGATGCTATTGTGCACCGGGTGGAACGTGTTTCCCCATGGCTTCGTACTTCAGAGCCCATGCTAAGACACCTGCAGCTCTGCACTCTGCTCACGTGGAAACCTTTACCTGCAAGGGATGTGCTTTGGCCTCTCACAGGGCACATGAGGCACAGCTGTGACCACGTCAGGACTTTCGAAACATAAGGACATGCCATTTTTTCCTTGCCAGCACAGAAATAGTGTTAACACACTTAAGCCCAGACCAGAGCTATTTAACTTATGCATCCAGATCAGGATCTTTAATTCTGCCACCTGCTCCTCAGGCAAACCAGCTTCCCCAGCCTCTGGTGCTAAGAGCACAGTGGTACCACAGCTCCAAACTTCATGCTTGCTAAGACCTTTCTGGTCCCATCATCACTCTGCCCAGAGCATCACACCCTCCTCATGCTGGAGCAAGGTCCAAAGAGAAACCAAGAAATCCTAAAAGTAACTAAGAAGCAACCAGGTATCCTACAATCTGCCAGAACCCCAAGATGTTTTTGCCATTGCTTGTCCTGGGGTTCACACACCTCCATTCACCTCCACAGCCACCGGCTTGGCCAGCACATCACCAGTACCAGACCAGCACAAGACATGGCAGGATTAGGTCTGCACACCTCCCCCGTTTCCTGGCTGGGTTCCTCCTCTTTCCCCAGTTTCTATTTCCAGTTGCCTGCATGTCTGTGTGCAAAGCCCCAGCTCCCGCCAGCAGATGCTTTGCCAGATGGGCCAGCAGCTGCATTGCCACCACTGCTGCGCTCGGCATCGACCCAGCGGCAGTCCCCTGTCACACCACGCTCCCTCGCTGAGCCAGCACTGATCCTCTGCACCACGGCAGCCACGACTCCTGCAGAGAGTGATGCTGCAGAGACTGTAGGACTTCATGACATACAGAGAGTGCCTGGATCAGGCAGTTTTGGACCTCAGTTGCACTCTACTTGCAGATCAGGTCAGTCTGCAGCCTTTGATAGGACAAGAGGAAATAGCCTCAAGTTGCACCAGGGTAGGCTGGGCCTGAGGAACAATTTCTTCCTCTCCAGGGTGTCCAGGGCTGTCCCAGGCTGCCCAGGGCAGGGGTGGAGTCCCCATGATGCCTGGAAGGGTTTCCAAGCTGTGGAGATGTGGTGCTGAAGGACATGGGTTAGTGGTACCCAGGCAGTGCTGGGGAAACAGTTGGACTTGATGATCTTCCAACCAGAACAATTCTATGATTCTATCCGTAATGTGGGATGCCCAGCGACAGAGTCCTCAACTGTGCTCTCAACTGCTTGCTGGTGCCACCCTTGCAAGCAGGGGGACACGATAACACCCAGAGGCACCAGCCAGCACCTCCTGGCACCTGCTCAGCAGCTGTGACCGGCACCCATCACCAAGGTGGCTTCTTACCCCAGAGACTTGGAAAACCCCTGTCAGCCAAAGCGATGCACAGCACTGGACAGATCCACTGACAAATCCACAAAGCATCTCTCCTCGTGCTTCCTGCCTGACTGAGTTATCGCATCACTCCCTGGAGGTGGCTGATAGCAGGATGGCAGCTCCAGCAACGCCAGCACAGCTTCCCCCACTCCCCGACCCATTTCCCCAAGACTTCTTTCACTGGGTGCACTCAAAGGGACTCGCACCATATGCTGCAGATCCCAGCGCCCACCAGGTTCTGCCAGCTTTTGAGAATCAGGCAGCGAAGTGTCAGGACTCACATGTTATACAAATCACTTCAATATCAGAAAGAGGGCAAAGCTACCACATGCTTCCCGGCAGCCTGCCCAGGGTCCTGCTCAGTGGGATGCTCAAGCCTAGGGGGATGCCAGGAGAGAGACTGGCTCTCACAACACCTTGCAGAGGGAAAAGGCACTTGCTGAGGGGCTTTCCAAGGCCCTAAATCCCACCCAGCGTTCATTTTTGCTGTGCTGAAGGAATCAGCACAAGCACTGTATGCCTATTTTGGAAGGAGTTTCACCAAACTTCAGCCCAATGCACAGTTCAAAGAGCAGCAAGGCAGTCCCAGGTGACAAGTACAAGCTAAAAATAATGAATAAAAACTATTCCTAAGATTACAGACCCAAATCCCCACGTCTCCAACAATGAAGGTCAAACAAACAAGCCACAGCCCAGCCAAGGGTGCACTAGTGCCAGGGACTTGCAGTCCAGCCCCTTCCATACAAGCTCACTGAATTTCCTCTCCCCAAAGGCACAGAAATAAATTAAAAATTAAAAAGATAGGAAATTATTTACCATGGAGATTTGGAGTGCCAGCAACTAATAAATAAAAATAAGAATTGCTAATACTGGGCTTTTATACAGCACTTTAATTTGCAAATTACTTTTGAAGTGTGTATTATTAATTAATTAATTTACATCTACTACTTATCCCTAATATACAATTATTTACCCTGATAAATTTTTGTGGAGGAACGTAAGGCTGCACTAGACTTGCAATAAGATTTTTTCAGCATCTGGACTGAGTCTACTCACTGCAAAACCATGTCTGTATTGCCAACGCCTCTGTTCCAGTCCTCCTCCTCCCCAAAAGTCGGGAGGCTGGCTGCTGCCCCACATCTGCAGGGACCTCAGCAATGTTCACACAGCCCTGACAGAAATTCTTGCAGGACATTCAGTTTGTTTTTGCAGGACGTCCACTTTGTTTGTGCACTTTGGATTCACTGATCTGCTGGTGGCCCTGGGACCGGCTGTGCAGGGAAGAAAAGGAACTGCTGGACCAAGCTCAGCAACCAAAAACCCTCCAGCAGCAGCTGCTCCAGCACAGAAAGCTACTGAATCTTTTCAGAAGATGCTTTTGTAATCTGCCAGCACTGCTCTGAGCAGTGAGGCCAGTTTACAGCTCAGAGCATCTGACCTCCAGCTTCTGTGAACACAAACAACAATTTCCATCCCATGTGCCTTTCAGAAAAATGCCTTGTTTTCGGAGGTGCCAAGCCCGAAGGCGTTTCGAGGGCTGGGTGACAGTGGCAAGCTCATGGCCAGATGAATGTTTGGAGTCTGTCCTTCCAAATCCCACTAGAGGCCTCAAATCCATGTCTGTCATCCTCAAACCCTGCAAGATTATAAACTGACGGTGGAAGGATGCTGTTCTGGCTTGCTGCTGGATGGCTGGAGAAGACAGGCTGGAGGCTCAGGTGGGCTCTGCAATCCCTTGGGCTCCTACCTCAGGGCTGCTGCTAATCCCTGGACAGACTCAAGGCAAAGATAAGCAGTTTCAGACATGTGAGTACCAAGGACAGACCTTGAGCCCAGGGGAAGGAGGTAAAACAAAGAAAGAAGCCCACTGAGTGCATCACTGTAGGCTCAGAGACCGGCTTCCATCCCAACACCCACTATCCCGTGCTGAGGGCCTGGCCAGGACCCAAGCTCTCCCCTAAAGGGAGCCCTCCCTGTGAGACATGCAGGCTCACGTTTCACTTCAGAAAATGAATCCTTTCAGCTGATCCATCCCCTCTGCAGAGGTTAATTTATTAGCAGGGGAAGGAGGAGCCCCGTAGTTTTAATGAAACGTTTTGGCTGGGTGCACAGAAAATGCATTCATCTAATAGACCTATTATTCCTCCTGAAGAGCAGACTGACTCCCCAATTGTGTTTTATCCTTTACTGCATTAGAAATTTAGTCTTTTATTCTGCTTTCAAAGCAGAGGCTGCCAGGCAAATGAAAGTACAGGAAGGTTTCAATGGGTATCAAGCGCAAGGCATCCCTGGGTGCAGCCAGCAGCTCCACCAGGCAGCCCAGGGAGACACAAGGGACACATTCACCATGAACCTGTGCTCCTTTTCCCTCCACTCTTCCCCAAAAATCCATCTTGGCAGTCTCCCCCCTAATATACCCGTCCCTGGGGTGGCTGCGTGTGACAGCTGCAGTTAATATTTTCCTGCCACGAGATGTTCCAGCAAATCTGTCCTTCGTTGTGTAAATTACAATTATTTTCAGTGCAAGGGGAAGGGGGATGAAGTTAGTTCTGTTTTCTGGATTGGAGGGCCTGGCTGAAAAATGACACTATGCTTTCACAGCTGTTTCCTGTGCATTAGACTTATCTATTTTAAAGTGAAGTGGTCCATCACGGAAGCGATCCCTCACGGGGGGATTTTCTCCACCTCTGTCTGCAGTTTGCCAAATGGAGAGTCAGGATTCCAGTCTCGGAGGCTGTTGCAGAGGATGGCCATGAGCAAAGATTCTCATCTCACTTCCTACCTGCAAAATGGGACGAGCAACCCAAATTGCAGAGGAGAGGCAGCACAGTGGGAGTGTAGACCAGGGCAAGGAGCTAAGTGCTGCAAGACAGAGAATCTCCAGAACACTGGGAAGAAAACAAGACAGACAGAAAAAGGGGAGAGAACTCAGAACCTGCTCTTGTTTTCATAGCACTGCCGTGACCACCTTCCAGCAACAACACTTAAATCAACATACCCTTGCAAAGAGTCTCTGCCGGCACAAACTGTGCAGTGCCAGCACCAGGTATCATTGCATATTTGTTCTGGACATTAAAAATACAGCTCTGATTATTGGAGGTTGTTTTCCCTCAGCTCCTAACCCGTAACAAATCACAGCTACCAATCAATAGGGTTTGAACTCCCTCCGCCTGGGAAAAATGAGAAGGGGGGGGGGGGGAGGGGGAAGAAAACAAAACAAAACCAAGAAAAACAACTGCACAACTAACAGATTAATCCTGTCAAAAGAAGGGGGACAAGCCACCGAACAGAATCACAGACCGAAAAGTTACAAACTAGCAATAGGTGACAAGTAATTATAGAACAGGAAAATGTATAAGGAACTCATCTGGGTGAGCAGCGACTGATTAACAGGCGCCACATTTATTTTCTTTATTTATGGGCTGGCATCGCAGAAAATTGATACGAAACACCCCATATAGCACACGGCTGGTGACATGTTCAGCAAATGAAGAGTCTGGGAAGAAATCAAGCTGAATTATGTCCACTGTTACTCAACCTCCCTCCCCTCTGTGTCTCTCCGATCCTTCATATAAGGGAGTGGTAGTGACAGCACTGGCATCCCCCAGCTCAGCAGGACTTGGAGAACAGCTGGGTCGCATCTTCATGGCCATTACCTCCCAGATAGAGACCTTGCAGCTCCTCGGCCAGCAGCCATGTTATCAGTGCCATGTCTATCCCCTGCCCAGCTCATGTTATGAGATACCTGTGCTCAGCTCAGCAGCTGCACTTCCTAAACCTCCTATGAACCCATCTCCCTGAGGATGCCTGGCTCTCCCTGTGGTGTGAAAGTTAATTGGGGGAGGGGGGTTTAGCCTATGACCCTCCCACCTCAACACCCTGGCATCTGACAGAGGCACTTAAATAGAATCATAGAATCATTTTGATTGGAAGAGACCTTGAAGATCATCAGGTCCAAACATTAACCCAGCACTGCCAGGGCACCACTAATCCACGTCCCTCAGCATCACATCTCCATGGCTTTGACCTGGGCAGACTGGGCCAGGCTTGGACAACCCTGGAGGGGAAGAAATTGTTCCTCAGCTCCAACCTAAACCTCCCCTGGGGCAACTTGAGGCTGGTTCCTCTTGTCCTTTCACTTGTTGCTCCTTCAGAAAAGAGCACAACTCCACCTGGCTCCAACCTCCTGTCAGGAGTTGTGGAGAGCCAGAAGTTCTTCCCTGAGCCTCCTTTTCTCTAGGCTCAACAACACCATGTCCCTCAGCTCCTCCTCCCAAGAGCTGTGCTCTAGAATAGGAAGCAATCTTCTTCCTTCCTCTGCTTTCACTTTGTTGGAAAGCATTAAACATTAAAATTAATGTTTGAGCTTTATGACCTTTGATAAACAAACAGCAGCAGCTCATCACAGGCAAGTTTTGCTCCAAAGGGAAAAGCATGAAAATGCTGTAGCCCGTCCTCACAGTACCAAGGGCTCAAGCATCCAGGGGGCAGGATGAAGCTCACACCCCATCAGTCTCCCGCTCTCCAAGCACTCCAATCCACATCCTACAAGGAGAACCACCCTGTTCCTAAGATAAAAGTAGGATCATGAAAGGCTCCCAATCCCCTGAACTTGCTGTGGTTGAAAGGCTGCTCTCACCAGCAGCTCTCCCCAGGGATGAAAGGCAGCGGCAGCTTTGATTGAAAACTAACTGTCTACAAACAAAAGTGACCACAAGCAAATGGCACTTTGCTGAGTGGTCTCCATGGGGTGCAGCAGGGGGTCTGGATACTCCCGGTTGATGGGGAGGGGATATGGTGTTGTGGGAAGGCTCGGAAGACAGAACAGTTCAGTGACTTCATCTCTGTCACCCGGAGACCCCCGTGAAATAGGCCCTTGGTGGGTTTTGCATTGGAAAAAGGCTCTTTACAGAAACTTCTCAACAGCAGTAAAAGTTCATTACCTTTGGAGGGGTGACGCTTCCCTAGCACGCACAGAACAGAACATCTCCTTCTTGTTTGCCTTCCAAAGTGCCACTTCTTTTCAAGATCCTCTGGTTTATGCTGGAGGGTGAATCGGTTTAGTACAAAAAAGAGCTGAAAGGAGAAAAGCTTCCAATTTATTAAAAACAGAACAGTACATCCAAAACAGGTTTAAAAATTTATAATTTCCTTACATTCTCTGCACTACAAATGTTTCCCTCTGCTCCTGTTTCTCAGTTTCACCCAGGTTTGGGCCTGCCTGCGGCTATCCTGCTTCTGCTTAGGTTGCCAACAGGGTCCCCCTCTCCAGTGCTCAGGCAAATCCCCTCGTCTCCCATGTGCTACCCTATCTCTGCCTGCTTGTGTCAGGGCTGCTCAGATGCTGTCAGCATCGTGCAGGACTCCAGGATGCTCCAGCAGATGGAAATACCTGGGTGAGGATCAGTAAGTACCACCAGTGAGCAAAAAAGTGACATTATTAGCCCCCAATTTGAGCAGAATAAGTAAAAGTCTCCTCTAACTTGCCCCCAAGTTAGGCAAAGCTCAGAGTGCCTCTTTAAGATGGATACTCAGTTATGAGACACATTTGATTTAAATGCAAATTACAAAAAAAAAAATTAAGAAAAAAAAATACAACTTTCTTTATTAAAATGCAAATTACACTTCAAGCCTACTGCCTCCTGCATGTCTCCCTGCCTGCTCCATGGCCACTCGGATCAAAGCCCTGGGACTCCCAGATGCTGGCAGCACCTGGTGCCTTGTGCCAGCACCCCAGCCTTTTGGCAGAGGAGCTAGAGCAGCGAGTGCTGAGGGCACCTCAGCCTCCTCCAGAATAAAGGAGCCCATCTCCCTCAGGCACTCCTCACAGGCCTTGTGCTGCGGGCCCTGCACCAGCCTCGTTGCCCTTTTCTGTACACACTCCAGCACTTCCCTGTCCTTCTTATAGGGAGGGGCCCAGAACTGAACACAATATTCAAGGTGTGGCCTCATCAGTGCCAAGTACAGGGGGACAATCGCCTCTCTATTCCTGTGGCCACAGTGTTTCTGATACAAGCCAGGATGCCATTGGCCTTCTTGGCCTCCTGCGCACACTGCTGATGTGCACCTAGTCGACTATTGACCAATACCCCCAGGTCCTTTTCCAATTTGCAGCTTTCCAACCATACATTCCTGGGTGCAAAATTGGTTAGATGGATGAGTCCAAAGAGTTGTGGTCAATGGAGTTAAATCTCCAATGGAGTTGGCTGCCAGTCACAAGTGGTGTCTGTCCCCCAGGGCTAAGTGCTGGGGCCACTCCTGTTTAACATCTTCGTCAGTGATTTGGATGAGGGGGTAGAGCTCACCCTCGGTAAATCTGCAGATGACACTGAGCTGTGTGAAAGTGTCGATCTGCTTGAGGGTAGGGAAGCTCTACAAAAGGATCTAGATAGGCTGGGCTAAGGCCAACTCCACGAGTTTCGATAAGGCCAAATGCTGGGTCCTGCCCTTGGGCCACAACAACCCCCAGCAGCTCCAGGCTGGGGGAGAGTGGCTGAGAGCTGCCAGGCAGAGAAGGACCCGGGGGTGCTGGCTGAGAGCCGCCTGAACATGAGCCAGCAGTGTGCCCAGGTGGCCGAGAAGGCCAATGGCATCCTGGCCTGGAGCAGGAATAGCAGGAGCAGGGAGGGGATCATTCCCCTGTACCCAGCTTTGGTGAGGCCACACCTCGAATACTGTGCCCAGTTTTGGGCCCTTCTCTACAGGAAGGACGTTGAGGTGCTGGAGAGGGTCCAGAGGCAGGCTGCAAAGCTAGTGAAGGGAGCATGAGGAAAGGCTGAAGGATCTGGGGCTGTTTAGCCTTGAGAAAAGAAGACTGAGGAGAGACCTTCTTGCCCTCTACAGCGACCTGAAGGGAAGGTGTAGCAAGGTGGGAGTTGTTCTGTTCTCCCTGGTGACAAGGGACAGAACAAGAGGAAATGGCCTGAAGCTGAACCAGGGGAGGTTCAGGCTGGATCTCAGGAAGCCTTTCTTTCCAGAAAGGGTTGTCAGGCATTGGAATGGGCTGCCCAGGGAGGTGGTGGAGTCCCCATCCCTGGAGGTGTTTAAGAGACCATTAGGTGTTGCGCTTAGGGACATGGCTTAGTGGTTTTGAGAGGGCTAGGAATAAGGTTGGACTTGATGATCTTGAAGGTCTCTTCCAGCTGAAACTATTTTATGACTCTATAATCCCCAAGTCTGTAGCTTACCATGGGGTTGTTATGACCCAAGTGCAGGACCTGGGATTTGGCCTTGTTGAACCCCACGCAATTAACCTTGGCCCACTCATCTAACCTGTCTAGGTCCCACTGTAAAGCTTCCCTACCCTCTAGCTCTATTTCAGAACCACTGAGCACACGTTTATGGAAGAAGCCCATAGACCCAAAAGGCTCAGACCTCTGAAGGTCAGTGAAGCCGGAGGAAGACTTGAGAGTGATCATGTGAAGCAAACACCAAACGTGGATCCTGTACTGCATTGGCCTGGTGAGGGGCTCCAGCCTCACCGACACTGGGTTTCTCCAGCAACGCACAAGCAGTGATCCCTGTAACCCTCCAACCTATCCACAGAGGAGATCACAAAAATGATCTGAGGGTAGGACCCCTCTACTGGGAGGTCAGGCTGAGAGTTGGGGCTGTTCAGCCTGAAGAGGAGAAGGCCCCTGAAAGACCTTCTTTCTTGCAGCCTTTCAGTGTTTCAAGGGGCGGCCTGTCAGAAAGATGAGGACAGACTTCTGAGCAGGGCCTGTTGGGACAGGACAAGGGGAGATGAGTTTAAACTAAAAGACAGGAGATTTAGACCAGAGAGAAGGAAGAGGTTTTGCTGCTGAGGGTGGGGAGAGCCTGTGCCAGGCTGCCCAGAGAGGTGGTGGCTGCCCCATCCCTGGCACCATTGCAGGGGAGGTTGCCCGGGGCTCTGAGCCCCCTGCTCTAGGTGCAGATGCTCCTGCTCCCTGCAGAGCTAGGTGATGCTGAACAACCTGCTTGCAACTCCATGATTCACCACTTTGCCCAAGTCCTCTAGGAAGTCCTGGCTGTTGCCTTCAGCCACCAGCTTAAGTTGCTGGAAGATTATTAAAGATAGCAGGGACAGGAAAAGCTCCAAAATGGCTCATTTTTTACAGTAAGCCCATTCCCCCAGGAAAGCATTTAATTGCTTTCTGATCCCACAGCCTTTGCAGAAGCCTTGCCTGACCACCCAACCATCCTCAGATTTATTCCTCCACAGGGCCTGATTTGGACTTTGTTTTCCTTTCACTTCCTATTACTGTTCCCCTAATCCTCTCCTCCAGCCCTTTCCCATCCTTCAACCCACATCTCTCCCTCTGTCCTTCCTTCTTCTGGCTTTCAAACATCCTTGTTCCGATATTCAGCAAGGGAAATGTCACCACAAGACACAGTGAGGCTTAGAGATGGACCTGAAATCAAATCCCCCCATGTAAACAGCCCAGAGCATTGGCGGGGTGCAGCTCAGCAAACAAAGTGCAGCAGATCATGACAGGACATGAGCAAACCTCAATTAATGATGTGAGGAAGGGTCTGCCCCAGGTATGGGTCAGGGACTGACCACACAGCCTGAGCTTGTGGCAGGTTAGCTCCTGTCCTGGTCACCACTTCCACCTTGCATATTTTGTAGGAACAGTGATGGGTGAGATGAGGCAGGGGCTGTTCTCCCCACCAAGGCCAGGAACCTGTGCCAGCTATTATGGGATGCTAATTAAACCCAACCTGGGAGAGCACCATAGGAGAGCAACTTCCTTTCAGCTATTTATGGAAATACCCAATTTGCTTAGGCTATTAAAAAAATATACGTATAACAAAACCAAGGACCTAATGGACATGTGGACCCCCTCCACACACCTCCGTGCAATTCCTGAGAAAGTTTTGCTGAGCAAAGCCCCCAGGAACTGACAGATCAAACTCCACCCCCTTCCTTCCGCACCACCACCCTTTAATCATCATTTGGTATTTAGCATCCAGCATAATAGGCTCACCGTCAAACATATGCCAGCTTCATGAAGCATTGCTTCATCTGTCATTGTCTCCCAGGCTGTCTCATCTACCTCCCAGCATTGCTCCTGCCCCTCCTGAAATGCTTTGTGCAAAGCCACCAAGAAGGCTCAGAGCCAGCACAAAAGTTGCAGCTCCTGAAGAATGAGCTGGACTTGCTGCTCCCTGAAAGCAGCCCCGTCTGCTGCTAGCAGAGCTGATATATTTATTTTCATTAAATTTAATCCAGGGATATTCTTCTCCTCCCGCCTCCCCACAGACAGTCTGGTTGTTGAAGCAGCAGGCCTCGGGAAAAGAGCCACCTTCCAGTTGATTTCTTATTCAGAGAAGCCAGATCCATGTTCCTGTCCCATTTAATTATCATAGAGGGGGAATTGGGTTGCACTGGAAATCGCTGCTCCATGCCTCACCACACAGCACAGAAAGCTGCTGTTGAGATTCCTACTCCCAACCTCAATGCAGGAACCAGGTCAGGGCAGAGGCTCCCCTACTCAGTGTCCCCCATCTGTGGAACTGTCACCTCTGCTCCCACCCAAAACCTCCTCATGCCAGCTGAGCGATCATCCCCAGATAGAACAGAGATGCTCTAAACTCCTGCTGTGAGATTTGCTTTCGGGCTCCAGCCTGTCCCAGTTCTAGAGATGAATTACACGAGCTCTCCCTGCCTGTCACCCACCCTCTCCTGGGTGGCAGGATCTAAATCACAAATGAAATGTGTCTCCATCCCCCACTCTCCCCTGCACCTGGTTTCGAAACAATAGCTAAATAACCTCCTTCTCCTCAGCAACATAAATCACCCAGACAGGTTGAAGTGACATGGGCAAATGGCTGATGTTTGAGGCAGTTTTTCTGGCCAGGGATAAAAATAATTAAAATAAGAGCTAGAAAAACTCTGTGATCAACTTGACTTCCAGGGCCAGGTGAGAGAAGACTCATTTGAGGTTTTGGTGGAGCTGGCACAGCTGTAGAGGGTCAACACTGCACAGGGATGCACCTCAGAGTTCGCTGTCCCATTGATGGGGAATTTAGGGGACCCAATATAATGTTTCTCTTCCCTGCCAAAGGTTGCTGGAATGGCCCTCGGCAAGTCCCCCAGGCAGGATCTGCAGCACCTTTAGTGTGTGATGACCTGAAGCACCAAGGTAAACTGGCATGGGAAGGAGGGGAAGTTTTAGGGCTAGACAGAATAAAATACTGTGTAAATAAAATACTTGTGTAATCAGTGCTAAATTACGTAGCATAAGTTACAGGGGAAATATCCTTAAAGATTGTATTTCCCATTGTGAAGAATTGCTCCCTGTTTAGAAGCACACCAATTATTCCCTTAAACAAGGATAAGCCCTACGTAATTTAAGGGTTTTATCACTCACACTTTGCAATAACGTGATCGAATGAGTGGCAATAAATAAATCCCAGAACAAACCCTCTGAAAGTGAGACAGGATACAGGACCGCATTTCCCGTGGTTGCTCCAGTCAGTGGGTTAGGAGGAGATCAGGGTGACCCATGGTCTCAAGGACACCCTGCCCAGCTCAAACTGCAAAGAAGCAATGTCAAGGTGCCAACCTGCCCATTGCTGGTGCTCAGTTACCCTCTCCTGGCTGGATCTGATGCCATCCAGACCTGGCAAAGCTGTGGAGTTCTCCATGGCAGAGTGCTCCATGGCTCTGGATAATGATGAAAGGAGCCCTTTGCTTCCAGACCTGTTGATCCCCCCTCCACTAGTGATTATATTTATCCTAGATGCATGTTTAGGATGATGGCCAGATTTCACCTGCCAAACGATCCAGCTGCTCTCCAAGTCAATGCAAAGAGGTCCCTCCAGTCCAGCTGAGTTTCAGGGCAGGCCATGGATTGGGAAAGACCGAAAGCCTAATCCCAAATTTCTCACCCCTCATTTCAGAGCTGTTTCTGCATTGACTTTCAGAGCCCTTGAATCCAGCTTTCCCACGCTGGAGACCCAGGCTGGGGCTGTGCATTTAATGAGAATGCAATAAACTGCATCTCTCCCCTAGTAGTTAATTCTCATTCTATGCATTCTTAATATTCAATTACTATTTATGTAACACGCGGCAAAGGATTATCCTATTAAACCTAAATTAAGCGCTTCGTTCATTAATTAATACATCTTATTTCAAGTGCTGCCAACATTTATCCCTGGAAACACAATATTTAAAACCAAAACGCACAAATGAAGGAAAAGGAGCTTGTTTCCTCATTGCTTTTACATTTGCCTAGAGATTCCAATGAGTTATGGAGCCTATAAAGTATTCACCACCATCTCTGCAGGAGGCAGACTCCCAGAAGAACAGCAGAGTAAAAATCCTGGTACTTTGGAGACGGTGTGTTGTCTCCCTTGGTAAGGAGGCAGTGGAAGGTCAGCCCCTTCCATCCCTCTATTTCCTCCATTTCAGTTTTAACACAACAGGGAAAACTCTTCCCTAGCCCTACGTGCTCTGCCAGGCAAACACACATGCAACCCCCAGCTTCTGTTTCCTCAGGGACCACAGGTTCTCACCATCCCATGGACACAGCAGCACCATCAAGCTCCCAGCAGCTGCTGTGGTCAGACCTCAGTATGCTGTTGTTTGTGGCCAGTGCTGTCTGTGCTCTCATCTTCTGCAGTGCTGCCGTAACTGCCAAGGGACCACTCGCTGGTTATTACATCTCTAAGCTCCTTGGAGAGTCACATCCCAGCACCACTTGACCTCTGTGGAATCACCCCAGAGAGAAATTGGCCCACAAGCCCCACAACACTAGCGGCAAGCAGTAGGAAATGGCATGAAATCTCAATTAAGTCGAGAGTCTCTTTGAAAAACAAATTCCTTCTTGAAGAACCAAACCCAGACTTCATTACAACAACTCAATTATACACGAGGCTGAGCTCCAGTGAGCTCACAGAGACAAGAAGTTCACCGCAAGTATTTCACGCTTCTCTCAAATTATAACTTCCCTGCAATGCAAATGGAAGGTTCAGCAAACAACACACATTTCCTCAACACCACTTGGAAAACAAATCACAACAACGTCTGTTCAGAGGCAGAATGGAAGCTTCTGTATTGGCAGAAGTTGGCTGGATTTCTGTGAACTTACTCCAGGGCCACTTTTTAGGGTAGAAAAAGAGGAGTTTGGTCCCCAAAGTCCCCCATCTCTCAATAAGGGGAAGAGCAGATACAAGGCATGAAAGCTGTAAATAAATTTCTTAAGCCCCTGGGTTTCCCTCTGCCAGAGGAGCTCAGTAGGATTGATTTTTTTTTTTTTCAAGCCATCTTTCACTCCAAATGATGTCTTCTGAAATAAAATGACACTTCTGGCAGGCTGCAGCTTTTCAGGAGGAGAAGCTGTTCTCACAGAAGCATTCTGGCTGGCCTGGCTGCCCTTTGCCCACTCCTCCTCGCCAGCATCCTCAGGGACACAGGAAGCGGAGAACCCCACTCACAGGGTTTCCTGTGCATGCAGACCACAGGCAGAGTCCCCCTGGCAGTGGTGGGTGCTGGCTCCCTGCCACCAGCAATGCTGCAGGTTCCCCCATCCCAAAAGCTCTGCTTTCAGAGATGGAAACTCAGAGCAACGACTTTCACCTACCAGCAAACAGGGACCCCTCCAGTTCCAAAACCCAGTTCAGGAAATATGAGCAAGTGGTCTCCATCCCTTTTTGGAAGCACCAAGGAATATTTCTGACTCCTTTTTCCCTACTGAGTTTCCAGCTGCTCTATCTTGGTTTCCAAAAAAGCAGCACCTTCCCCTGGGCTCACAAGGAGGTCACAAGATTTCATGTCCTTTCCAGAAATCCATCAGAAAAACAACAACAAAAAAACCTACCTGCAGGAAATCTTGTTATTTTCTGGGATGAAGGAAGATGGAATACCCCACCCCTCCTAAAAAAAAAAAAAACACCACAAACAAACAAAACCAAACAAACAAAAAACAAACCACCAAAACTAAAGAGAAGAAGAATTTACAGGTAATTTCCTTGTCAAAAGTTCCTGTCTGTAAATATAATCAAGATAAGACTGACATGGCAAATAGCTCTTTTTCTCTCACGAATAAATTATTCAATTCACCACTGATCCTCTCTAACTGCTTTATATTGCCTTCTGCTTTCCTTATTTATTTTACTTTATTTAGTTCTGTAGAGAAATGCTGCCAATAATTGAAATGAATTCAGGCAATTGCAGGATTCAACAAATCCCTCCCGCAGCCCGCAGCAGCTCAGCCTGACCCCTGGGGATCCTCGCCTGGCTCCTTCCCTACTCTCCTCTCCAAGCTGCCATGACCCACCTCTGGGTTAAAGCACACTGCACTGATCCAGGGTTTCTTCTTCCCCAGGAGCAGTCCCTCATGGAAAGAGCATCAGGGCTGGTGTCCAGATTATCCCTCCCATGGGATGGGAACTGTGTTTTTGGGAGAGGCTTATCCAGGCTGCAGAGAGCCCTCGGGGTTAGGAGAGCTTCCTGCATCAGCCTTCCCATCCCCAAAGGATGGAAGAAATCCCATCCAACATCCAGGGAATGGAAATAACTCCGCTGAGCTGCAAACTGGTGGTTTAGGAGATTAGAGTTAAGCACAGGCAGATTCTCCTTGGTCACATCCCTTAATTGCTCATCCTTGGAGAGACAACAGCCCTTGATAGAGAGCAGGGGATTCACAGCTCCACACCCCTGCAGAGAATTTTTGAAGGCAGACCAAAATCCTTGTAACACATCAATAAAGAGCCACGCTACACACAGCATTTGAAAGTGAGGAAATAATATTACTACTGAAAAAAAAAAAAGAAACAAAACAAAAAACAACTCTGCAGCAGAACTGAAAGCTAATAAAAATATTACGTGAGAAACAGAACTGTTTTGAAGGAGGCAAATAATATCCACGATGATGACTCAATTACATAGAAGATTAGTGCTGGTCTGGCTGTGAAGCCAAAAGTTTCTCGATGAGGTTCTGAACCGAGGAATGGGTGATAAAATCATAAATCTGAGGGTAATGGGGGTGAGGGGCCCAGAACAGGGAAGGGGGAAAACCAAACCAGAAGCCAGACAAATAAAATCTCATTCTAATCATGAAACAAATCACAGGGAATTTTTATTTTTTCCCTGGGAGCAGGTTTCAGCCAGGGCAACATTTCTTTAGGTTATTGATTAGCAATTAGAGAGGTGTTTTAGCTGCTTCTGTGCTGTGTCCCTGTTATTCCCTCCAGAATTTCAATTGCACAAGACCTATTTCCACCCTGTGGCAGGGCTGGGAAAGCATCACTGCCTGACCCCACAGCCCTACATCCAAGCCTTCACTCTTGCCAAAAGCCTTGGGGAGAAGCAGGAAAGGCAGCTTTTGGAAAAAGAAAAATACTCTTGAAAGGGTAAGAAATAATCTTAATTCAATCCAGAAGGAAGCTTCCCCCCTTGGCTTCTAAGAAGGACAGATGCTCTTTAGCTGCTCTCTAAATGAGATGAGCAGTGCTGGGGACCGCAGGCAGTGGCTCCACAAAGGTGCTGGGCATGGGGAGAAGGGGATGCAGAGACCACTCAGCCCCATGGGAACACACAGTTCAACCTGCTGGTGCCTCCCTTTTCTGTGACCCATGTTGGGTGGCCCCATGAAATGCCACCATGACATCTGACAGCTGTCACATGACCAACATGAAAAGTGGGGGGGGAGGCTCTGCAGAAAGGAGTGATGAAGATTCGCATTAAAAACTGTAAAACCCCAAGCACATCCCTGATAAGAATCGATAGAGGAAAACCAACGGTGCCTCCGAGGAAAGAGAAGCCAGACCCCTTCTTTAACAGCAATTTCCAAACCTTATTATCTGGTTCCTTGTAAAAGGGGGAAGTTAAAAGGAAAAGAAATAACAAACTGATTTCTCTTCAGATAATTCACAAGGGCTCCGGGTGCATTGTCAATGTATGCCTTTATCCAACAGGCAATTTGATGAATTTCAGACTGCTTTTGTATTGCTGTTTGCTGAGCAACATCCTCCATGGAAATTGCAGCTGGCTTAATGCTCTCTTTAGCACATGGTATAATTGCCCCCTGCAATTTGGTGCCCAGAAAGGTTACCAAAAAAAGGAAGGAAGGGAGAGAAGAGCAACTTCCACACCATTAAGATGATTTAGGGGGTGGAACCCCTCTGCTGTGAGGCAAGGGTGAGAGAGTTGGGGTTGTTCAGCCTAGAGAAGAGAAGGTTCCAGGGAGACCTTATAGTGGCCTCCCAGTATCTGAAGGGGTCTACAAAGAAAGTTGGGGAGGGACTTCTTACAAAGGCTTGTAGTGATAGGATGAGGTGTAATGGCTTTAAACTGAAAGAGGAGAGATTTAGATTAAATATTAGGAAGAAATGCTTTACTCTGAGGGTGGTGAAACATTGGAACAGGTTGCCCAGAAAAGTCTCGGATGCTCCATCCCTGGACGTATTCAAAGCCAGGTTGGACAGAGCTTTGAGCAGCCTGCTCTAGTGGAAGTTGTCCCTGCCCATGGCAGGGGGGTTGAACTGTATGCTCTTTAACATTTCTTCCAGCTATATGAACTTTGTTGGCTGGGGAACAAGGGAGAAGGAGAGAGAGAAAGCCAACAACATTTTAAATGCGATTTATTCTAGGCCATGGCATGCAATTGGAAAAAGCCACAGGCCAGTCCCATTCCACACAGTGAGGGGACTTCCCCAGCACAGACGAAGCCATGGATGATTGGGATCAAGCTATCTCAGCTCCCCCACAGATGGGTCCAATAAGCCCCTCTGTCCCAGGCAGCCTGTCCAGCAGCAGCAGCGTGGGCTGGACATCCCCTCTCACCCTGCACGCGCCTCCAGCCAGAGGGATGCACAGCAGAGCAGCCCAGAGACCAAACTGAGGGGCTGAAATGCAGCCCCCAGAGAGCTGGGGAGTCAGAAGGACAAATCGCAAAAAACAAAGGAGAAAGCTGCAGAGGGAGGAGAGGAGGAAACCCGTTCGGCTGGAGAAGGGGGTGGAGAGGGGCTGGCTGGCAGGAGGAGTACATGCCGGTGAGGGAAGATGGCAGAGGGGAGCACGGGAGGCACAGAGACGGCAGGCAGTGTTTATTAATTTTCTGCTTGACTGCATTTTGTGCCATAGCTCCGAGATCATGGAGCCGCTCCACACTCTATTAAATAATTCAATCTGCGAAGAATCCAAGTGTGTAAGCGAACACTCTTATGCATCTTAAAATTTAATTGCAGAGCTAAACAAGATTAAGTGCAAGGAAGACATAAAAGATATGAAAATAGATGCCATAGCTTTTGTTTCTCTCACTGCCCTAGCCCTGCACAGGAACCTTTCCCCATTTTTCACACTACGCCACTAAAGAGCCTAAGCCTCTTTTCATCCGCTCCCCCCACTCCTATTTACAGCTGTGTTTGCAAGCAGCAGTCTCGCAAATCACTTAATATCTATTAGAGCAGCTCCATTCACTCTGTGAGGCTCCTGCTCTGGCAGCCTTTCCATTATAAATCCTCACGTTCAAGGGTTTAGGGAAATCAGCCATGAGCACTTGCTCCAGTAGCCCCTTTGCCTGGCCGGAGCCCACTGTGACTCCCTAACAGAGCTGATGATTGTTTCCTTGCTCCCATAAGTTTTCTCCGGCTCCTTTTATCCCCCTGCAATGCTCCCCACACATGCTGGGCACCCACAAACCAGCAGCTCTGGAGCATAAAGCCCAGCTACCTGCAAGGCACCCAGTGCCTTCCTCCACAGACTGGGTCAAGGGAAGGAAAGCATCTTCTTTGCCAGTACTGCACTTGGGCAGCCCGTGCCACTGCCCAACAATTCTGCATTGCTGCAGTAACCTCTGAAACCTTGGGTGAGGGTCTTGGCTTTCATTCGTTAAGCCTGTCTCTTGGGACCGCGAAGCAAAGGAGAATCTGTTGCTCACAGAGGCTCAAAACCAGAGACCCCAAAACCAAGTAGAAATACTCACAAGTTCATTCCCAAGCCAGTCTCGCATCTAAGAACAGCCTTTGAGGTTCAATACCCAGATGTGAGTAGTAGAGATTAGCTCAAAACATATGCAAGCGCACAAAACACCTGCTCCTGCCCCAAAAGCAACATGCCAGACTCAGGGCTTGCCCAGCAGTCCTGGCAGCTGGTCTAGTGATGCTCCCGTCTGCTTCCAGAGAGGCTCCCATGGGGCTGAATCCCAGGGGCATGCTTCAGTTCTCACAAATCTCCCACAATGGTTTTTTTTTGGGGTGGGAACACAGGACTGAGCACCTCCTTGCTTGCAGCGAGTCTGCGCCTCCCAGCCCTGCTCCTCTGCTCACAACTGCAACAGCATCACAAGGATGGCCAAGATGAACGTCCTCTGGGAGGGCAGAGAGGGAAGTGGGAAGAAGTAAATACAGGATTATAATGGGACAATAACGGGGCAGTGGAGCTGCCTTTGTGCTCCTGTGGTTGAATAGGAAGAGCCTTGTCCCTGCTCATTGAGTGTGCTGTCCATCAGTCCCTGACACAGGCAAGCATCTCCAAGCACTCCTATGGAGAAGAGAATAAAACCCAGGTGGGGCTGGAAGAGACAGTGTCACTGCAGCAGAGGGAAGGAAAATTTCACTCCTTTTCAGTCAAGGAATTTGAGACCCATTAAGACCAAAAATCACACCGGCAAGGGTTAAAGGAGAAAGTGGAGAGTCTGCTGGCTCCAAACTGCTGGATTCCCCCAGTCTTTCACCAAAGAGCTTCCCACAAGCCCTGGGCAGCAGCCAGAGTTCTGCCAGGGGAACGAGCTGCTTTGGGGACCCAGGGAAACCCTCATCCCTTCACCAGGCAACAAGAGACCAGCATAGATGTGAGTTTGGAGGCAATTAGTATTTCATTAACTTCACCACTCCTCATTATGTTGTCATTAATAAAGAGCTCTGTGCAAGGGGGAAAAGAAGCATGAGATGCTTTCCACATGGAATTCCACAGGGGAAGGCACAGAGATTTTACCTGTCACACTGGGCTCCAATACCACCTTTGAGAGCAGGACCCTGCTCCAATCTGCATTCTGAGACTTGTCCCACTGCCAGCCCAGTTCACCCGCTCCTGGCTTCTCCCAACCCTGGTTAGCTCAGCACAGGTAGCTGGCCAGAATCCGCGTTTGAGTGTGATTGGTGCTGCAGGAAAAGCTGAGCTTTAAGCGGGTCTTTACAGTATCAGCAGCATCACTCCATGGAGTTACAGCCACGTGTGGTGGGAATCATCGTGTGTCATTTGTTTTACACTGGCACACACAGGGGCTGTGCAAGAAGTCACTGGAAAAAAAAAAAAAAAAGTCACACCAATTTGGCGCATTTTCATAGCTTTGCTGAGGGATCAATCAAAACGCTGCCTCTTTGACAGAAAAGCGAGCTCAAGCATCTCCTGCAAGCCTGCCTTCACCCAAACAGGGCGTCACTGGAATTTCATCTTCGCTATTACACACAGGCTCACAGATGTATTAATATAATTTCTCGCAAAGGGCAAGAAGTAAAGCCTGAGGCTGCTTTGTCTTCATTTGTTTTGCTGCTGAGCTTTTCATTGCTGATGACTGCGGTTACATGGGCTGTTAGGAATGCAGGTTGCCAAAAAAACACCCAAACTTTTCACTGTTTGAAATCTCATCAGAAGCCTCCTGCTCCCCAAAAGAGGTGAGTGGGTTTGATGCAGCAGGGGACAAGCAGCAAAGATAGCAAATAAATAAGCTGCACCAGCCCATTGCAGAGGCAGGCACGTTAGTAGATGGTTAGACATGGACTCTCCCTCACAAAAAAAACCCAACAAAACAACCAACAAAAAAAAAAAAAAAAAAAAAACCAAAAAAAAACCAGCAAAACCAAACCAAAAAAAACCACAGAAGAGGTTGTACTCAGCATTAGGGAGGTCACCCCTTGAATCCTGGATTCAGGTTTGAGCCCCTCACCCCCAAGAAGGACATTGAGGGACTGAAGTGTGGCCAGACAAGAACCATGGAGATGGGGAAGGGGCCAGAGCACAAGTCTGGTGAGGAGTAGCTGCAGGACCTGGGCTTGTTCAGCCTGGAAAGAAGGAAGCTGAGGGGAGACCTTCTGGCTCTCAACAGCTCCCTGACAGGAGGCTGCAGCCAGGGGGGAGTCAGGCTCTTCTCCCAAGGAACAAGCGACAGCACAAGAGGAACCAGCCCCAAGTTGCCTCAGGGGAGGTTTAGGTTGGAGCTGAGGAACAATTTCTTCCCCACAAGGGTTGTCCAAGCCTGGCCCAGGCTGCCCAGGGCAGTGGTGGAGTCCCCATGATCCCTGGGGGGGTTTCAAAGCCCTGGAGCTGTAGTGCTGAGGGACGTGGGTCAGTGGTGCCCTGGCAGTCCTGGATTAATGGTTGGACCTGATGATCTTCAAGGTCTCTTCCGATCAAAATGATTCTGTGATTCTACATCATTTCTCAGGCTCTCCCAACACCCTGTGCACACATCCCTGTGCACACCCCTCTGGTGACAGATCGCTGTTCTAACATTTATAGTGATTGACGGATGGCATAGCAACAAGTGAATTAAACAGGCACTCACTCTGACATAGAGTGGCGGTAAATGTCATAAAAGATCAACCATTATATTCCGAACATGGCTTTCCTACTGCTGAGTGAAACCGATTTAGGTGATTTAGTGGAAATGAAGACTGGGGAGAGCATGCAGAGGAGAAGGGGAAGTCTGGAGCAGTTCTGAGCTCCAGAGCCTCACCAAGAGCCACAGCAGGAGCATCCATCAGTATGTATCCATGAGGCACAGGACCCTGCAAGAGCAGAGGATCATCTCATACCCCAGATAGGAGAGAGACCATCAGCTCGTTCCATGCCAGGCTACCGTGTTTCCTCCCTTCCCTGCGGTGTGAGCATCAGACTGGAAGCAAATGAGGCCAGTAGTGCAGGTGTGAGATCCATACAACAGATGTTTCCAGATGTCAATCCAAGACATACCAGTGCAACCAGCCTCCTGAGACCTGCATTCTTTGTACAATGTCAGGAGTCAGCTAAAAACTAACTCAGTGTCCCCACACAATCCAAGCCACGTGCCTCTTCTCAGCTCCCTTGCCCTCCCCGCACAACATGCTCCTCCAAGACAACCCAAAACCCAAAATCAAATCTGTATTCCAAAGGCACCTGCCTTAAAAATAATGCTACTTTGCAGTAATGCCACTTTAAATCTTGAGCAATTGAAAAACCAATTTGCACTTAGAAACATTCAATTTGTTTGCAGGTGTTTTCCCCTTAAGTTGCGCTGGGTAACCTGGGCTAGCAGAACATGCACGGGAGCCCCAGACAAGTGCCACAGACCTCGGCACTGGCTGATCTGGGGATGGTTTGCAAGACATGACAGGAGAATCATGGGGCTGAAGCAGAACGTCTGCACCACAGAAATTAATTTATCATATCAAACAAATGGAGTGAGATATGGGCTGGGCTGAACAAGCTGCCAGCACACAGAGGCTCACGCACATGCAAACCTTCCCTGGTGCAGAGGGGAGACACTGCTCCTGAGGACTAGAGACCCTGGTCCTGTGGACATGATAGGGACCAAGAGGGATGAGGGGGATGTTTGGTTCTTGTCTGTTTCTCTCTTGTCTGAGAGATGGGACACAAAAACGTTCAGAGGGGAAAGGGACCAAGGGATCCTGCTGTGGGAGAGCTGCCCCAGGCAAGAGAGGAAAGAGGGCAGCAGGGCTGTACTGAAGCAGAGTGTGCAGTGTTAATGAGTAATCAATGAGTATTTAATTAACATCGGTCACTAGAAAGTCCTGCATGACTAATGCCATGAGTTTGAGCTGAACAACTCCAGGCACTTGAGCTTTTTGCAATAAGAGCTCAAATCAGTTATTCCCAAAGCTTACCGCAAGAAAACTCAGTGCAAATCTCAGCTGGGTTTGTTCAAGAATTTTCTTTTTGTCCAACACTGTCTCAATAACACAAATTCCCCCCATTTTGCAACAGCAGCTCGTATTGTGAGCGGAGAAAGTGGCAATGCCTGAAACAAGAAGCTCCATCCTGGGCAGCTTCAGCAAAAATCCACACAAGGGCCTGAAATCACAGTTCCATCTGCTCTCTCGTGCTGTTCAGTCTCAGGTCAAAGACAAGACAACCTGCAGCATCTCCCACCATGACACCATGCTCCCCTCCCTATGCCAGCAACTGTTTGTGTTTGCCATCAGATGGAGCCCAGCTGGCAGATACTTGCTTCTCATAACAACAGCTGTTTGCTGTGGCATGAGGTGGCAAGTCCGGACCCAAGACATAGGATTACCAGTGAATCTGCTAGGTGTTCTGTTGAGCAATGAAGGTCACGGACCATCCACTAGCAGCTTGGGATTGCTGACATGGGACAGAGGTTCTGAGACACAGTCTGCCCACAAGATTTCCTCTTCCCAGCAAGAAGGCAGAGTGACTAACCCCAAACCCAACTCATACATCAACTTAATCATCCTCCCTGACACCCAGCATCCCTCACCTTCCAGCTAGCTGCTCTAAGGTGTGCAGCTATTGATCCTCTGGATGTCCGTGTGATTGGAGTCTAAAAATCTAATGCCTGAGAAGTCCAGCCAAGCCCAAACCTCTCAAATCATGTTGACACATTTAGGAGGTGCAGGGCGCTTCATCCTCCCCAGTCCGATATGTAATTATGTACATGTCACCGTGATGTAGGTGTTTGGCAGGGCAATAAAACCCCAGAGGCCCTGACAGGCGGCTGCTACCGTTCCACACTGCCTGCGAGAGCGTTTGCTGCCAATTTCTTTCTGTAGTTAGACCGGAGGAAATAGAGCTCAATAAAGCAGCATGTAGATCTCAGTGCAAAGTTAGTCCTGAAAAACAGGTGGAGGAGATGTCAGAGGGTGGCTGTCACCCCAGGTCTGCACGGATTTAAGTGTTATTCACTGTCTTTCCTCCCCGATACAAGGTTACAGCCAGGTAAGGGGGGGTTAGCAGCTAAGAGCTGGACAGGGCAGCCTGGAGATGCAGGGTCTAAACCTGTACCTTTCATTTCTCTGCTTCAGAAAACAGCAGCTTGATTCCACCTGAACCTGTCTTCCCCTCTCTCCACTGTGTAAATGAGGACAGGTCCTGGGACCTGCTGGGAAGATGATGCTTCCCAGCCACTCTCTTTGTCTCTCTCCACAGGCTCCAGGGAAACCCAGGCACTGTGGGGTCATGGGGTGATGCCTTTTACTGCCTGTCACAGACCATCAGGCTGGGAAAGGCATTGGTGGCAGCTGGGGTTTAGCATGGCACAGCCAGATCCACATCAGCCCTTTGGCCAGCAGCCTCACACCGGGATGCAGCAGCAGCCATGGCAAATTCCCTCACTAATTCCTTAATCCCTTCAAAGCCCTTAAAGGCTTTGCCACGCTTGGGAAGTTCCTTGCCAGCTGATGCTGGGAGGCAACGGGGCTGCTCTCCTGGCTGATGTTCCCCCAAAGAACACAAACAGTTCCCAGCAGTTCAATTCCTCCCATCAGAGCTCAGGAAGCATAATTTTTCTTCACTAATACATCTTTTGCTTGATGAACTGTCGATGTCAGGAGGATTTAATCTCCCATATCCTTGCTCTCTCCCAAATCCACTAAGGTGAAGACACTTTATTCCAGAATCACTCAGCTGTCCGTTTCTATTGATCATGCCTTGGCATGGGTGACCTTGGATCAATAGGCTGCTGATTATTTAGTGCCTGTTCACCCACATCAAGTGCCAGCAGGGCAGGCAGTGGCCTGCCTGCACCCAGAGAAGGCCAGGGACCCACAGCCAGTCTTTAACACCAACTCAACACACCAGGCTTTTCCCAGTTGGTACCATGTGGGTACAACTGGTCCCTTTTTCAAGTGGATTCAGGCCTTGGGTTTGATGCTTCCCAGTTTAAACACCTGTGCCCTGCTCCCAGGGTCCATCCTGGGCAGCACTGCTCTGTTGTGGTGCAGACCCACCCCTGGCTCTATCCACAGCCCCTGGGCAATCTCCTGCCTACAGCTTTGCCTCTCCTAACCCAAGATCCCCCATCAGCAAAAAGGCAGCAAGACCAGTGACAGACTCTGTGATCTGCAATGCTACTCCTCAGCACAGGGGGGTGGGCCATTCACCCCACTTGGCTCTCAAGCCAAAACCCCTCTCTGTAACTACCTGATGATTCATCTGCCTCCAAGAGATGCTCCCTCCAACCAGCTACTGTCTTTCTCTTTCTTTTTAATCAAATCCTTTGCTTCTCTTTCCTTTCCGGAGCCAGAGCCATTTTTCTATTACATAATGATTGATCAAGCCCTCGCGAGCAGGCTGTCATCATCTTCTTGATACTTCATCTCCAATCCCCCCACAGCAGGTTGCCGAGCTGTGCCCACTCACTCCAGCAGCAGCAAACAGATACATAACCACACACAATTAAGGAGAAGATGCAGGGGGAAAATTGATCCTACTTTTGATTTTATGCCCCCAGCTCAAAACCCTGTATCAAAGAGAGGGAGAAGCCATCATTAACCCTGAAACACATGAGCAGAGGAGGAGGTGGACACGGAGGTGAACCCATAATGTTGCTGAGTGCCAGCAGAAAGGTGCTCCATCCTTACGCTGTGCAAAAAAAGCAGGAGAATAGGGAAGTCTCAAGGGCCCCGGCATACCTTGTGCTAATGAGTTGTTTTCTGCTGTAAGAAACAAGAACAAGCCCAGATTCTGCTAAACAAGGGCTGTAGCTGCAACAGGTTAAAGATCAGCCCCCACACCCCCAACCAGGGGAGTGCCAACAAGATGGTAAAATCATAAAATGAAACCCTCCTCTTCCTTTCTCCCTATTGCCTATCAAGTTAAATGACTCTGATGTGTGCACATGTGGCTAGCAAAGGCACAGTTGTCCCCTGCCCAAGCTGGGGTGCTTCCCTCTGATGATGCAGTCAGACTAGTAATCTGTGTACTGACCCCTGGGGAGCAGGGATGGGGTGCCCAGGGAGAAGTGGTGTTGTGCTTCAGCCCCTTGTCCCATGCTGCCTCTGTATTTGCTCTCCTCACATATCAAGTGGCCAATAGTCCTGGGACAAGAGCTGTTTGTACTGCAGCAGATTCAATACACAGGGAAGACCTCAGATAATTAACACCAAAATAATGTAATAACAACCACCACAAAAGGTTGGACCAGATGATCTTTTAAGATCTCTTCCAACACAGGCTGGTCTATGATTCTATGACAAATCCATTCTCATTGCTCTGTAACCAAGTCCCATCCCCTCTCCAAGCACAAGCCAGGGTGATGCTGGATGAGGCCACATGCTCCCTTGAGCCCACCCTTCACCAGCTGCTGGCAGGGGGCTCAGCACAGCACAGGCTGCAGCTGTATCATCCACTGCCCACTGGCAAAGAGCTGCCTTATCTGGGCAGGAGAGCAGGGCTGCCCTGCCTATCAGCCATCCGTGGATTACCAGGAGCTTATCGGTTTTATTAGGGGACAAAAGACTCTTAGCAGAAGGGTTCTGAGACAGTGCGAAGGGATGGCTGATAAGAAACAGCCCAGGCTTCTTAGACATGCTGTGTCTGGCACATCACAGGCTGCGGGACTGTGTTACAAAAATCAGTGCATACACTGAGCACTTTGGGCAACTGATAGCGATGATGAAAGTCTAACAGCAATGCCTTGATGTATGGGGGGGTGATGGCTCCCTCACAGCACCACCCACTCCCCCCTCCAGCAGCAGGACCAGGCTCTCCAAACCTGGGCTGACTGCCTCCTCCTCACAAGCCATGGGCTGCCCACCTCAGTGGTCAGCCAGGACATTTAGGGTTCCCCAGGTGGAGTGGCAATGGGACAAGACCTGTAATGCTCAAGAGCAAAAAACCCAGGCTGGCTGAAGACCAAGGCAACACATGTGAACGCACCACTGGAAAATACACGAGAGGCTTTCATTTTCCTTCCCCAGTTTCCGACAACTCTATTGATGCTCCCCCCCCTCCTCTCTTTTTTCCTATTCCTTTTAATTAACATAATAGAACTCAATCCATTTACAATCTTTGCTGGCAAGAAATAACCCTCCCTGGACTCCAAATGACCTAACTAATAGGGTTAGAGGCTGTAAAAATTGCAAGACAAAATTTTTAGCTTCTTCATACTAATTATCTTCTCTGAGCAACAAGGCCACAAAGCTACACAGAGGGACAGTGAGATGCCTGGACTGCCAAGGGGACACAGGGCTGGGTGAAGGCTGGTTGCCGACTGGGAACATGCTTTGTCCGGTCACACTGGTTGCATTTCAAGGCTTTAAAAGATATAATGCGAATTTTCCCTTGCAGCACGGCATGCATTGAACTCAGGGCACAGCCTGTGTGCCCCTCAAGCTCCCATTACGAGCATCCCAGTGTGACCACAGGCATGGGAAATAGGGAGGGAAGAGGTGCAGAGGGGCTGGGAGACTGGGCAAGTTGTTTTGCCACTGTAAAGGTAAGAGAGGAATGGGGATAAATAGGCTGACAGATAATGCTATTTGGAGACAGACACAGCAGGTAAATAATGATAATGATCTTCTAACGAGCTTACATCTGCACAGCACCTTGCCTCCAACTGAATCCCAAAACTCCTACACAAAATAAAAACTGAAAAAAATAATCTCAATACAATCCCCCAACCCTTTACTGGTTTACTGCCAGAACTGTGGTGGGGGAAACAGGGACTCATCCTGATGCTTAGCTGTGTCCAGCTTCTGGCCAGAGCCCCTGTACCCCAGGACATCTCCCACACTGTGCACCATGACACAGAGCAGGTTCCAAACAGCCTCCAAGGCCTCTGCCTTCAGGAGGAGGCCACTCCTGCGTCACATCCTCTGATTTTTAACAGTCAGTTGCCTCCAAGTTCTGGAGAGCATCATTTAGGACCTCTTGGACCTGAAAATGAATGCTCTGATCGAGCCCTGGGTTTTCTCCCAAACTTGGAGCAAAAGCTTTCAACACACCGAGGGCTACCTCCAGATCCCAAACATCCTACAAATTAATCACCATTTTAACCTGAGCTGTTATTACCTCTCTGTAGCCTGGGAATATGCATTCCCCCCCAAGTTGTGTTCTCAAAGCACTTGTCTCCATAGACCTCTGGGGTAAAAGGTGAGTGTTCAGGACTTCCAGTCCAGCTCTGCTCTCATTTACAAGTCTATTTGTTCTATCGAGTGGTTATTGAGCAAGGACTATAGATTTCTTTCCAGCTTAAATATGTGAAAACAAGTACACTAATCAGCAATCAGAACACTGTAAAAATGACTACTGACAGACCTTCAAGGACCCAACTTTGCTGCTTTTAAAACCACTAAAAGCAGGAGAAGAGCCATCAACCTAACCCCAGCCAAGGGAAATTCCTAGATGAATGCTTATGGTAAAAGAAAACAAGCAGAGAGGAAGGAAGAAAGAAAAGCCCAGAATAAAATCATCCCTTGCCAAAGCTGCTCCAATTCTTCTATGACTAATTCATGCTGAAGAAAGAAGCCAAAGGATAAGATTTTCAGATGCTCCCACATCTCTTCCACCACTGCAACTCACCATGGCAAAGAGTAACACTCAGTTGCTTTCAAAGGCCTTCTCAATGGCTACTGCCATCCTTGCAGCATCCAAAGCACCTTCTAATGATGCCCAGTACAAGATCCCAGGGTCCGATATCAGCCATGGGTCTGCTGACCCCAATGCAGTTCCTGCAGGATCTTCAAACCACGGGATCACTAGCACATAAAAAAATAGCATAACAGTTTGAAAAGGGGAAGGAGACACAAGAGCTTTGTGTCAGTGAGAAGCTACACCAAGCCCAAGGCTTGCTGAGCCCCATCTCTCATTGCCAGGAGAAAGATAGGTTTCCACAAACAAGTAGTCCATGCACACACAATCTAGAGCTAGTATAGAGATTAGCAACATTATCACACAAGCTGAGATTTATAAAGTCCTTCCCTCCAAGGCAGATGAATATCTTAATCTCTTAGTCCACTTCTAATAAAAACTTGGCACTCAAAGACGTTTACACCTTGGTTTGTATTTGCTGGGGACTTGTAGCTTCAGTCTCTGGCTGCTGCTCCCTGTGGTCAGAGAGACGACCTGGCTCTTGGCTGGAAAGGCACCTTCTCCCTCGCAGCAATGCAAATGTGGATGGACTGCAAGAGAAGACGGGGCAGGAGGTGGAGCTAACAGAAACTAGCGACGGGGATGTGCTGTTCAGACTGAGAGCAGACGCTTCATGCAGCGGAGGACGGGAAGGAAGTGTTTACAGGCAATGAAGAACACACAGACAAGGCAATGCTACTTCAACCTTCTTAAACATTAAGACTCACTCTAACCCAGCAGGACTGGCTGAAAGCCATGGTCTCCAAAAAGCAGACAAAAACTGCTTAGCTCCTCACAGCCAAGGGCTCCCTGCAGCTCTGGGAGCAGGACAAACAGGAGGTGAAGTTTCTGGCCTCACTCCCAGCTCCTAAATTCCTGGAGCGCACCTTACCTCCCACACAATTGCAGGATGTGGATGCTGCTAATGCTGCTCTCCCATGCGTGGGCTGTCCTGTCCTGCCCAAGTTTGAGCTCTGCATCACCCCAGCGATCTGAACTTCTGCCTCATGATAAACCTGAGCCTCAAGTTGTTTCTCTGTTCATGTGGGCAGCAGGAAAATAGGACCTCCCTCAGCTCTGTATTAAAAATAAATAAATATATTTTTTAAAGTGCTTAAAGCTGATCAAGACCAGACCCAGCAGCGCTGAGTACACCCAGCCACAGGATCTGCAGCCCTTAGTACCCTAAAGCCAGCCTTAACCCTGCTCCAGCAGTAGCTTGGGATGCTTCCTTAGCACACACAAGAGTAGTCCAGGGCAGCCAACACCCTCCCTTCCAAAAGAAATTCCCAGTATGGCACTTTATAACAAAGCAATCTAGAGTCTTTCTTGTCCCAAAGCCTACCAGGCTGACAGATCTATAACATGATCGGAGGTTGATGAGGAAAGCATGTGGCCCTTTGAGGCTCCTGGAGCCAGACAAGGAGCGTAATTGGAAAGGCTGCTCTGATCAGCCTTACAGCAGCAACAGGCATGATGCAGACTTTTGCTGCTTCGAGAAAGAGAAGCAGAGATATAGCAAAAGCCAGGCATCAGTGTCAGTCCCAAGGAAAACTGGGACGGGGGATCCATCATGACCTTCTTGTGCACAGGAGTGGTGCCTTACTCCATAGCCCCCTGTCCTTGTGCTCTGCAGGGACTCTATTGACCCAGGTACAGTCAGAGCCTCAACCAGGGCTTCTACCTGCTGGAGATTTCTTTCTACACCCATCCCACACCCATCAGTCATCCAAGTCAGGTGTGGCAAGTTCTAAATAAGTAAAATAAATAAACTCACAGAGCTATCAAGATACAGACTTCAGCCTCAAGTTGTTTAACAAAATCCTGCCCTTCTCCAGCGCTTGTTGACTGATGTTCCAGTTTATGCTGCCCATCTTTTAGGCTATAATCCTCACTGGGGAAAAAAAAAAAAAAAAAAAAAGGAAAGAAAAAAAGAGGGGTATTTAAAAAAAAATCCTACACCGTTTAAACACAGTATGGAGATTTATATTTATTTTATACACCTCTTTGTTCCTCCAGTGATGGCCCATTTTTAGGTGCTGCTTTGTTTTTGCAAATAACCACCTATTCTTTTGCTGCTGTCATCTTACAGCCAATAAAAGGGAGAGGTGCCAAATGCAAAGTTACTTAACATGTAGTTCTAACATCCTCTGGAACAAACAGAAGGGAGGGACAGAGCCAGCATGGGGCCATGATCTGAGCACAGATGGGATCCTCTATCTGTGGCCTGGCATGGTTGGCAGCTCCTGTGCTGGCACAAGCAGGGTTGGCTTCTGCCACATGGATTCTTCCCAGGAGGGCAGGGCATTTTTAGACCTCTCAGGAGCTGGAGGAAACCTGGAGCCTGCTCACCAGAAAGGAAAGGGTGGACATTTTCTAAGGGCAGGCCTGAGATGGCAAATCAAGCAGAAGAGTGCAGAGACAGGCACTCCACCTTCTCTGTCCTGCTGGGTGCTTCTGCCAGGACTCTTTTGGGAGTTTCTTTCCTCTTGTTACTGCTGTCACCAGCAAGAAGGAGGAATCGGCTCTGCCTTGTCTCATCCAGCTCCCTGTACCAAGGTACCAATACATCCCATCCCCTCTCACCAGCCCTGAACACGAGAGGACCTTCCCCACGAGGGCTGGTGAGGAAGCAAAGATGCTTCCTACAGCTATTGGATACCAGGGAAGACACTGTTCTCATCCCCTGGTCCTGGGCACTGCAGGGTGTCACCAGCAATGCCCACATCCCCAGTCAGATCCCTGTCAGATTGATTCATATCAACAGCAGATCATCTGTGAAGCATGCAAGAGGGTGCTTGAAGTGACTCAGTCACCTGCAGCCACACTCGAAAGAAGGTCTCATTCCGCTCCAGTGTCAAAGGGACTCTCTCACCACACTGACAATGTGAACATGCCACAGCAGCACAAGCACATGCACTATTAAAGAGGTTTTTCTTCTGGGTAAGATTGAATGAGTCCAGAATAGCAGGAGGAGGAAGCCAACTTAACCCCAGATTCAAGGCGTAAGCAATAAATCTCCATGCTGGCATCTGGGCCACAGCAGACAGATGGAAGCAGAGCTGTTTTGAGACACAGTTCAGGGTCACATCCTGGGTTTGTCACCGATCTGCTGTCCCTTGGCTTTGCTCTTATCCTTTGTTTACCCATCTTGTCCATTTAGATTGTAACATCTTTCACATCTGCTAAGAGCACATCCCTCCCAGCATGGAAAGCTCCAGTTTAAGGTGGTGCAATCACTGTTAGGACCCACGGAGTGGAATCACTAGTGCAAATAAAAAGAAAAATAAAAGGGAGGGGAAAGTGCAACAACCTTCCCACTGTTTTCCTAGCTATCCTTAAGAGCTCTGCATCTGCAGCAGCCAGGCACCCCTGCAAAGGTCCAAGTCTCTGTGCAGTTCTGCAGAATTGTGGAAGTTTCTGTCCTGTGCAATCATCCAGGAGCAAACAGAAAGTTCCCAACCCCAGTGAAGAAGAAGCAGTGCCCAGCGACCCAGCCTGACTCAGAGGAAAACTCAGGTACAGAAAACACACCCCTGGCTTCAGATGAATTAGAAGTGAGCCACAGATTGCTAAAACCGTTGCAGGGAATGAAAGTGGCTTCACCACTGACTAAATTGGTGTTCAAAAGGAGCCCAGCCTTGAGGATAGGTTTTGGAAGAGCCACCATAGGCATTCTCACGCTGGCAATTTTAAACCAAATCAGATTTGGTTTAAAACATTCCTGTGTTTGTAAGCCCTGCTTGCCTGAGCCCCATGCTCCTGCTGAGATCTGAAAGCCAAAGGCTGATTTTGCTGGCTCCGATCAACCACCTGTAACGGGGATCCTGCCAGGAGAAAGCAAGGTCTCTTGGCAGCTTTGCAGAAGGCATGTGGGGGGCCAGCTCTCCTGCTTGACACCTACAGCTAGCTCAGCAGGACCAGTGGAACCCGAGTTACACAGAGGAAGGACTGGTGTGACGGGGGAGCGGCCCACACACATCACAGAGCACAGCTTGCCAAGCCCTCCGAGGGCTCTGGCCCAGGCCACAGGGAGAAGGGGAGGGGATGAGACCAGGAGGGAAAACAACAAGCTTACTTCTAATAAAACATAGAATTTATTAGCTGGAAAACTCAAATGGCTTTGCAGGAGAATGAAAACCAGGGAAAGCTGCCCACACTGGCTGGATACAAGCTACAAAAGCACTGGATTCCTTGGCGCACCTCCCAGACAGATGCATAAGATCACTCTGCTCCTCTCAGCAGCTTCTTTCAGTTTAAATTACCCGGTCTGTCCAAGAGAGGTGCTGAGGCTGTTCTAAGACCTGCCCCTTGCAACCATATCGTCAAACATCCCAGTCACATATGCAAACACTGTACACAGCCATCCTGGGGAAAAGGCAGGGGGGAGGTCACCAAGAGCAACCCCAGCCTGCAATTATCCAACCTGGAGGCTCTTCGCCCTACACACAGTGTGTCCACCTTCTTCCCACCAAGAAGCTTCATGCAGAGCTGCAGGTTGCTCCACAGAGGAAAAAAACCTCAAGGTCGATGGCCCTTTTGTGCATAAAGGTGCATGGCATTGAACAAGCAGCAGCATGCAGAGGGGAGAGGAATAAAAGCCAGTGGTCCCAGAGGGAACAAAACAACTCTGCGCTTTCTGTTGACTCTTCTGAGCATTGAATTCCAACAACTTCCCTCCCCATCTCAACCCAGAGCAATTCTTTCCCCCCACACTGTGGGCTCTGACAGTCTCCGAGTCATGTACTGTGACCAACAGAAATTGATTAGCAATGAATCAGGCAGTTCACTGGTGACAGGGATTGCTGCTTTTCACAAGTACTGCTTGAAGATCACGCAAATACATCCACCAAGCAAAACACTTCAGAGAGCCTTCACAAGCAATTAGCATCCCCAGGCTCCTGTCAGGGACCGTGGGACATTAAAGAGAACACGCTCTGCACAAGCAGGCACTCAGATTGGTTAGTGACACTGGCAGATCAGTGTTTTTCTCTTTGCTTGCGAGACTGCTCCCAGTTCCCAGGGAAGGGCAGAAAAGTCTCGTGCAGAAAGAGCTGGGTTTACTCCATTTACACAATCCTTCTCAAGGGACTCTTTCTGCTCTTTGCTCTTGCCATAATAAGGACCCGTCTTTGATTCTCAGATGTTCCAGTCATCTCCAGGTCAGGCCTGGCCATCCTCAAAGCCTCCACCTGATGTGCCACCACCCCAGAAGACGGTTACCATCCTTGGCACACAAAAAACTCAGGCAGGATCTCAAACCTCATCAAGACACCAGCTCCTGTTGAGTCCACAGGGATCATACAAATTCCCTCACTGCTTTGGGCTTGCATAAGGGACAAAATGTGTCCAGGACAATTGATTGGGAAGGGATGAACCTACATTGTATCAAGCCCTGCTCACCAGTGTTTCAAAGTCCTGCACCACCCTTCCTTCACCTCCATCAGCTGTTTTATACACTCCTTCCATTCCTGGAGATGTGACCTGCAGAGAGGTGGTGCAGGACACCCCACTGCCCAGCAAGGACACGGGCAATCATAGCCATACAAACACTGGGCTGTATAATTAAAGCACACCTACATCCCAATGCTTGTGCTGCATTGAATGAACTAATTTAATTTAATTCAGCAATAGGTCAAGCCAATGGTAACTTGCCTCTACCAGACCTGGTAGCAGGCCCAGAGAGAGTTGCAGAAGGAAGAGAAGGAAGCCCTTTTATCCTAATTAAAGCACAACCCGGCCAAGCTGAGCCACCACCTTTCTGACACCTTCCACCAAACTGCTTAATCATAGGTTTAATGAGTTTCTGTAATTACAGCAGGAAGTGATTTATCTGGGATACCTGAGGTTTAGTAGCATGACCTGAAGAGAAAGCCCATGTCAGCAAAGAGGAGAGCTTACTTGAAGGGGAATCTTCAAGCTGTGCAGCCAAGCTCCGAGTCTCTAAATCCCTCCCTGATCCATTCCAGAGCCAGTAAACAACACGTTTATGTGTTCTCAGCAGACCTCTCCGGGAATCAGCTGTTGTGGGCTGTCTGGCATCAAACAACTTCTTCAGGAGGGAGGGGGAGCAGGAACACCCCTGGCCAGGGAAGGGCAGGGGTGAGCAGCAGGTAGGCAGCTGCCTTCTCCACGCATGGGCAATTTTGCCTTGGTTAAGCAATCTAATCCCAAGACTGTCTATTCTTTCCTTTCAACACAAATGAAGATGTTTCTTCCAAGTTTGGAAGAGGATTTGACCACTGGACTATCCCAGCTTAGATTTTTTTACCTGCAGCATGGTTTTGTTACAGCCTAAAGGAGCCAGACAGTCATGGGAACATTTCTGTCCCTGCTCACAAACACTCAGGGAAAGTGGTGAAAAGGGGCACAGGCAGAACCTGCTTCTTCTCTACATTTATCACCTGCTCCTGCAAACAGTTGGAGAAGAAATTCCTCAGTTTCACTAAGGATCTCATCTTAGCAACTGCATTTAAGTCGATACTCATTTGCTGTGTGTGGAAACCTCACTTATGTACCCAAGAAAACAAACCAACCTACCTTCCTTCCTTCCGCAGGGTTTGGACCTAGAAACCAAGAGCACTTGGGACCCAGAGCAAATTCAAGGGGCTGAACACTTCCATAAGCTGCCTGTCCAAAGCTTGCCCCAGGCAGACTGGCTGCTCACAAAAGAACACTCTGACCTTTTACTAGTGTCTCCCTTTTTTGCCCAGAGCCTCCTACCACACAACTTTTCAGGTTATAAGTGAGGGACAGCATGCCCTGAACACACCCCTGACTAGGCTACCTGTTACTCTTCTGAGCAGCAATTCCTTTCCAATTTAAAAGGAGGAGGAAAAAAAAAAAGCCACCAAAACCACTCAACCCAGTATATTGCCACTGTTATGCCAACAAACGCCCCCATGAAGACTAAAGGCCAACAGAGCCCACATGCAGTCAAACTGTCTCACCCTTTGGATGTCTCTGCTGACCAGCTACGATGACAAGATCTGTTACTGCCCACCAACAGCTGAATACGTGGTCTTGAGCCTAACACAGTTCCCAGTAACAGCACCTATTTCAAATGCGTATAGTAGGTGGGACTGGAGGAAAACAGAGCTGAAACACCTTGACAGAGGGTGCAAGAAACCCACAGCAAATGTGGGGTTAGAGCCAAGGGCTCCCAGCCCAGCTCCACACAAATCGGCCAAGGGCTGAGAAACCAGAGCTCACAGGGGAAGTTTAAATGCATTTATCAAAGCGAGCTGGACAAACACTGCCACTGCTTAACAGTCCTCTCATAGGTATTTACAACCTCGGGCACTTGAACATGAGGAGTTTATCTGGCAAAGTATTTTCTTCTGCACTGGATGCTGCTGGTACTTTTGCAACAGGCGGGGAGGCAAAATCCAGCTCAGAGGTTCTGCCAGATTCAGAGCAACAAGCAGAGCAAAACCTCACACCACCACCGCTCACAGAACCTGGGTATGGGCCCTGCTGGCATCCCCCAGCACTATGCTTCCTGGGAGATAGATACAAACTGGTTCCACAGCAGGAAGAGAGAAGAAACAGCTTGTGCAGAAGTAGGATAAGATCTGCAGACCACTTCTCCTGGAAGTTTTACATGAAGGGCTGAGCAGCATCTTGGCTGCACACCCTGGAAATCCCTGCAAGTGGCAACCCACATGCTCGGCAGGAAGCAGCTTAGTCCTTTAGATTAAACTGGGAGAAGCAAAAAAAAAAAAAAAATCATAAGCTTGTTACACCCAAAAGCAGCAGGTTTATGCACTTTTGGAAACGCCTTCGCTGAGAAGCAGACTAGATCAATACATGAGCAGAATGTATTCAGGAGTCCTTTATCTTATTCTACACAGGAGAACATAAAAAAAAAACCAGCAAACCCCCCCTCCCCCCCAGTAATACATTACAGTCAGGAAAGCAGAGCAGAACAGTGAATTTTTGATTTCCCATATTTTATTTTCCTCACCAGCACCTTCCAGATCAAAACTGCTCAGTTTACAATCACTAGCGAGTGCATTTTGCCCCCCCACCCCCAGTCCAGACTGGGGTCTGCAGATCAAGCTGAGCTCTTTCCACTTCATACACCAGCAAACACCCCGTACAAGATGCTCACATCTACAACTGCTTTGTTAACACACAGAGCAGGGTAAACTCTGTCTCCCTTCTCTGCAGCTGCAAACCACATGGCAAAGAAAATTTAAAAAAAAGAAAAGAAAAAATAATAGTTATAAAGACCCAATTACATTTGACTCTCTCAGGATGACTCTCTGAGTGGCCCTTGTTATGGAGCTAGTCCTGGGGATCACAGCACCCAGTGCTTTAGCCTCAGCCTCTCCATGGCAGGCAGGACAACCCCTGTCCAGAGTTGGGACCAGCACAACCCGCATGTTAATTAATGGTTAATGAAGAGGATTAGTGTGCAGACATTAGTGCCCTCTACTGGGACTAGTCAGAAGAGTTTATGGGGGAGTAGTGGGCACCCTGTGGATGGCTGGATGCATCCAGGCTTGGGGAGCCCAGGCTGGTGCAGGATAGGTGTGATATCCACTCTGGAGACTGGTGCCCTCCTCAGGCACTGCAAAGACTCCTTCCTCACAGCTCCCCATCACTATCCACCCCACCACATCTTCACACATTCTCCTGTCCCCAAAATTCCATGTTTAAGACTTCTACCAGCACGCAGTAACAAATCAAATGGTCTTATCAGAGAGTATTAGGACTAACAAGCCTTGGCCCGCTGCCTCTCTACCAAGCCGAGCTCCAGCCAGGCTCAGCACCGTGCAACCACCTCAGTGAGGCACCTCCATAGCTCTGAGATGAATCGAGTTTGACAGAGCTCAGGAAAAGATCCCAAGGGAACAGAAAGGAAGGGGGAAGGTGGGCTTTACAATCTATAAAACCACTTGCAGTTCGACTGCATTAGCTTTGCCTTAGGCTCCAGAACATGACGAAAGCCAGCCAGCAAGAAGAGAGAGGGGGAGGGAACGGGGTTGGGGAAGAGAGGGGACATGGCAATGAAGGAGAAAGCTGTAATTGCAATTGCTGGAATTCACTTTTAATGCTGGCTGCTGAGTACAGTAAACACACGCTTGAGTCCAGGGAATAAGCATTGATTTTTTTTTTTTTTTTTTTTTTAAGTGTTCCAGTGAAAAGCTTCAAATCAATCCTGTTCTGTCAGACACTTTTGCCTCTTGGCCTTCAATTACTCACTCTCCACATCCACCCTTCCCGTACCTCAACTTCATGGAGCACACCTCATGCTGAAGGAGCATTGTCTTATCAGGTATCCCACACTGCACCAGTCAAGGGGCTGGGAGGAACCAGAGGGGCCTAGAGAGAGCCAGCAGAGCACGAAGAGCCTCAACATATGAGAGACTTTGCCTGAAAGCAGACATTGGAGCAAGGGCCAGGCAGTATGGAGAGTGTGTTTGGGTGTTGCTTCCTCCTTGGAGCTCCAAACACACCATCAGAAGTGTTTTGAGGGTTCAGCCAAACTCTGCGCACACACACAGCTTTGGTTTCTCCTTGTCTCCTTCCACCCTAGAGGGATGCCTCACAGAGAGGTACCGAGTCCTGTCTAAAGGCCCAGGCTGGGCCCAGAACACACAGGAAATTTGAGTTTGTTTTATGGTTTGTTTGGGGTTTTTTTTTGTGTGTGTGGTTGTTTTCTGTTTCGTTGGGGGTTTTTGTTTGTTTTGTTGTTTTGGTTTTTTGTTTGTTTTTTTAATGGAACCTTCCAACACCGCTGCACAGAAACACCAAGAACTCAGTCCTAGGCAGAGTCTCTTCTGCCCCCTGCCTCCCAAAAAGTCCCCCAGCTCTCCAGATGCCACAGTATCAAGTACATTCACAGAGCTTTAATTTTTCTAGTCAAGATAAAAGATTGGATTTTCATCTGAAGCCTTTGTAGGATTCCTAGTAACATTTGGTCTCCCCCAGGTCTTTCAGAGGCTAAGGGGGAAGAGCTGTGTGTGGCAGCAAAAGCATGGCTAGCATTTTCCCTGCTCAGGTTATACAGATCCCTGTGAGTCCCACCAGCTGTAGACTCCCAGCTGGCAAGCATCAAAGCAAGGGGCAGGGAGGGGTAGAAATTCACATATCCAGGGAACAACTCAACTTTCCACTTGTAAATTCTGTAGAGACATACTGTAAAGATTTTACAATAAGCCTGGCATTGACTTTGATTGTCTCCCTGTGTCTACTCTGGGAAGATAAGATGTGCGAGAGAATAATCACTCATAAGCTGTTAGTTGTTGAGTCCTGAGAAACATCAAACCACTACCCCCTGGACTGCAGCATTTTATTAATCTGCTCCAAAACCATAGGAAGGAATACCAGGTAGAAAACAAATGTAGATTGTGGGATAGGGGGAACAAGCCCCAGCATCACACAAAGGATGAGGCACATACAGTCTCCTGTAAACTTAAGGTGAGGCAAAGCTGATGATTTGTCATGTTTTAATTCCAGGTGAGTCTCAAACTGCTCCTCTGTTCCTGTCACAAAGGGAGAGCTTCACCTCCCCATGCTCAGGACCTGCTCTGACACCATACAGGTAGAGTGGAACAGGGACACACCGCCCACCCTCCATCTACCCAGGAAAGCCGAGCTGTCCTTACATCACATTTGCAGGAACCAATCAACTGCATCCCACTGGAAATTTCCTAGGCCAAAACTGGAATCAGTGCTTCTCCAAAGCAAACACTGATTGAAGCAGACGCTTGCATCCCATAGGCTCCTGCTACACATGCTCTCCCTTTTCCTGCCTACCTGTTTGTCCCACGCAGATGAAGACCTCCTGGCACTGAGAATTCGCTTTTGCTAACTGCAAACATGAGGAAGAGGTACCACTGCAGTGACATGACCTTCAGCTATTCACAGGCTAGACATTTCCTTCTGACAGCTCCCACGTTCACCCTCAAATTATATGCACTGTATATGACTGTTAAGAATAATCACTGTATTTGTAGTGGTGTGTTAGGCACCAAATTATGTATAGGCAAAGTGATTAGAGAGCAGAACAAAGTGGTTTTTCATGCAGCTAATGGCCAAAGTACCACTATTTTCTATTAAGACAATTTGCAGCCAGCATAGCATCTTCTCACTCCCCAGCCAGGAGCAACATTGCGTGAAATCTTCAAAAACAAATATGTTATCAGAAGTCTCAACAGCAGAGCTCAGAGGGGGTTGGAACAGACTTGATAGTTTTGCATTCTCCTCACTCCACCACCTTGCCTTTCTGTCCACAGTGCCTTCTCCTGAGAGCTCTAACTGTGCACTGCTGCAGCCGAGGTGTGTATCTAGTGCTTAATCGCATTAAAACTTCTGCTATCATCTTTAGAGAAAAAACAACCCGCTCTCTAAGTTTCTTCACTGAAGTTCAAAATCTACCATCTCAATTCCCTGTCCTACAAGCCTCCCATCTCTGTGTCATATTCAGAGCCTCCTTTCCCAGGAGGAAGCCAGCATACGCTCAAACCATCCGCAAAATACGTGTCTTTCACAATTACCAGAGTCTTGCCCTTGTCAACTGGGCCCAGGTTCAGCCAGTGGCTCACATAACAGAAACTCAGTGTTGGAGCAGGTCCAATACAGTCCCAAACCTTTGGCCCATCATGGTTAAATTCTCTCCTCCTTTTTGTTCATGAGTCCTCTCCAAAATGCCTTCTAAAGCCTGCTCAAGGGTGAGCTAGAATCATAGAATCATTTGGGTTGGAAGAGACATTGAAGATTATCACCATTAACCCAGCACTGCCAGGGCACCACTAACCCATGTCCCTCAGAACCACAGCTTCACAGCTTGGAAACCCCTCCAAGGATCACAGGGACTCTACCACTGCCCTGGGCAGCCTGGGCCAGCCCTGGAGGGCTCCAAGCTAAACCTCCCCTCAGGCAACTTGAGACCATTTCCTCTTGTACTGTTGCTTGTTCCTTGGAAGAAGAGACCAACCCTAACTGGGCTCCAACCTTTCTGGGAGTTGTCAAGACCGAGAAGGTCTCCTCTGAGCCTCCTTTTCTCCTGGCAGTCTCCTGTGCTGTGTTATTTCTAAAAATAACAGATCTAACACAGTAATTGGCACAGCCAAACCAAGAGGAAGCTTAATGACTGATTGTCCCATGGGGTAGGAAGGAAATACCAGAACTTTTTCTAGGGAGATGGGGAATCTCCAAGTGGGGACTGGTGAGCAGCTTGTAGCAATGGCAGAGAAGTCAGAGTGCAGGAACTGCAGGGAAGGAAGTGAGGAAGCTTTGGAAGTAGAGGAACACTGGTGTCCTTGATAGCTCTTGCTCTCCCTTCAAGGTTGATAGAGCTGCCAGGAGGTACAGCATGTTCTCTTCTATTGATCTATCAATGTCTGCTTTACAGAGAAGGGATTACTCACTTCTGATAACATAGCAAGGTTGCCACTGATGAAAATCAATAGATCTGAGCTACCCAGCCTTCATTTAATTAGATCACGCTGTAAATACATCGGGAGCAGAAGAGAGACATTCTCCACTACCACCTCTGCTCCATGTTCCTCTCCCCTGTTGTAGACAAGTATCTTCCTGGTCTTATCAAGATAAATTGCCTTTATCAACAGACTTGTACTGTCTGTTCTGTAGCCAAAGAAAGGAAAAGTGTTTTTCTCCATCACCTTGGTCCACAGCTTGGTAAAGCCAGTCAGGAAGAGGACACTAGAGATGTGCAAGCAAATTAGTGGCAATTAGCTTTGTGGGAAGGTGGATTGGATTAAGACTGTGAGCGAGATCAGGCAGCTTTTTACAAGCTAAATAAGCAACAAGCAGTTTGAGAGACATTTCTCCCCCTGTTTACAAGGCCGAGCAAGGCCAGGGTAATTAATCTCTCTTTCCATTTGCCCTTCTCACTAGGGCTTGTTCTCCACTTTGAGCAAAGCACCCGAGACAGCTGCTCAGATCTCTCACATTGCAGGGTGATGAAAACAAAGGCACAGATGAAAATTGGTTTAGAGCTTAACCTCTCGGAGAAAACAGACGTGCCCATGCTGTAATTAGGACTAGACATGCAAAAAGAGAAGCAGATCTTTGACTGGGGCTTAAGCAGGGAAAATAAATAAAAATAACAGTAATTCCTTCCCACATACACACACATTACAAAAACCCCCAAAAAAACATGCAAAGAAAAAGGCAGCCCTCTCGCTCTGCAGCTCACGGAAGACGCTGGTTCATCTTTCTTGATCCTCATACAAAGGCAGATCCCAGGTACAGCCCATGGTTCTGTGCATGCTAAAAAACCAGCAGCCATGCCCTATGAAAACAAGGCATTCAAACACACACTTCTCCCCCCGGGGAGGGCTTATACACAGTGCAGACACACCATTAACAGTGTTTCATGAATTGCTCAGAGCTAACAACCTGGGCTACAATACCAACCATCAACTGAAAGCTGTGGCACAGCCTCCCTGCAATTCTCCCAGCCAGCAGCTGGCTTAGTGACACGCCAAGCACTTCCATTTGAAAGCTGCCCTTCCCACTCCTCCAGATATGTTTTAAGGCATTTAGTAAGAGTGATAAAGTCTCACACGCTTGTCTTAATGAAAAGGTTCCTAGCAATGTTTGCTTTAACTTGCCATTAACAGCAAAATTAGAGCTTCAAGGCCAGGCAGTGCCTCGGATGGTCATCTCTGCACAAACACTGCCTCTGGCCCCTTCTCTTGAGAAGGGCACATCTCTGCTCCTTGCCCAGTACTTCTGCAGAAAGCACAGCAGGCACCAACACCAAACATTCCCATAGCTCAGCAGTAGTCCAGGAGCCAAAGCGATGAACTGTGGTGCTCTTCAACACAGCCGGTAAACGTACGTGTGCAAGTTTCCTGTAGATGGACAACTCTAGAGAGCAAAAAGTCTCCAAGTTTACTGGTGGTTTGGTATTAGAGTTGATGGGCAGCAAGATCTATCTGGCTGTCCAAAGACATCAGTCAGCATCAGGATTTGCCCTGTCCCAAAAGACCATCTCTGCTCTCACAAAACCCCTGTAGGACATAATCCACAAAGGCCAAACAAAACCATCGGGTTGGAGGGTTGCAAGAGCTCTCCCAGCACTGACTGCTACCTCAGTGGCAGGAGTCTACAGCTACATCAGTGCTGGCAAACCTCTTCCGATAAGAGACAGGCTACCAAGCCTACTGTATTCCACCTCTTTCAAGGTCTCCCTTCCAAGCACGTCTTATCCGTCATCCCCAGCACACTCTGCAGCACTCTGCAGTCAGTCTTTGTGCAAAAGACAGGTGCCAAAGTCTTGAGTCACCAGGATTACAACCCTGTAACAGCCTGGCAGGTCCTTGTGAGCTGGGAACACAGGGAAGGAGCTCAGTCTCTGTGTGTGCTCCTCAGAATCCAGGAATGATCTCCAACCCACTTCAGAAAGGCTGATGTGTTCCAGGGAGAAATGATACACTTAGGAAGAGGTCTTCCTCCTCAGCAGGGGTCACCTAGAGGAACTGCTTAAGTAGGATTTTCTCTGGGTTTGTGAGGATTCTACTGTCAAAAGGACAGATTGCAACTGCAGGGAAAGAGGCTGTGGACTAAGGCAGACATCCTACAAACAAGGGGGCAGAAGGCAAGGGCGGCTTGATCAGTTGTCAGCAGTTTTTAGTGTGAAAGATTGTGGCACTAAGATTATTAGTGATTCTTTAGGTAAAGGCACGCTAAGAAAAAAGGACAAAGGGAGGGGTGGGGGGTAAAGACACCTTATTTCTAGATTTATTTGTTTTGTTTGACCCCTTGTTATCAATTGCTTTGACATATATCCATGAATGTCAGCAGGCAGCTAGTGCGCCTTCATACTGACTGCAGAACTCTAGAGCAGGAAAACTGCTCCTGTCCCAGCAACCTTAGCAATTGACTCATCTTCTTCTATTGTCATCAGGAAGACTGAGCTAAGTTATAAAACAAAACATCTTCAAGACCCTGATTCTTTTCTGAAATGTGGTTCAAATTGGCTAATGTGTTAGAAGATTACTGGGGTAGAAAGGGGAGGATAGATGGACAGAAGGCAATCAAAAGCACCTCATTTCTCTCAGAAGGTCTACTAACGGACAAGAAGCCCTTTTGCACATATATAAGCCCAAAGCAAAGAATAGCAGTAAGGAAGACAGAAGGAAAACGCCTTCCAGGGTCAATGCCTTACTGTTTGACTGGCACCAGGCCTTCTCTAGGGCTCCCTACAGCCCCCTGCAATGAGGAAAAATTCTCTCTCACACATACATAGCAGCAGCTGATCTGTAATTAATCATAACTCAGCCCTGAACTTATCCCACTCCTTCCATGTTCATGTCTTCCATTTTTTTCTGTAATATTGCTCATCTCATGACTTCACTTTTCTCCGTGCAATTGTAAAGGAAATGATTGCACAGCCACATAAGACAGGAAATAATTTTACACTTCAAGTCCCAAAGCCCACTTTGATCTAGGGCTTCTCATGTAAATGAACACAAATCAATGGGCTGTGGTATTGGCACCACAGGTGTGCTACAGGTATTCTCCTCCTGTTTCAGGAAACGTCAGGACCCATAATTACAGTATGAGAGAGACATCCCTTGTCCTCACTGACTCGGATGGAACCATGCCAGCTGGTATCAGGGCAAGATTTATCCCTTATTACACAATCCCGTCCTGTGCAGAGCTCAACAGCAGCACTGGGAACACAAACACCCAGGAGCAGAGTTTCCTTAAGTGAGTTCAGCACACCTGGGCTTGATTCTCAGGTTTAACAACTTCTGGCCTGGGATGGCCTGGCCCAGCCCAAAGTGTCACACAACCCAGTCTGACAAGATTTAGTTCAGGGCTCCATGCTAGCACCCTCTGCAATGCTGTTTTCTCCCCCTGAGCTCTTCCAGCCAATGCTTGTTTAAGCCTCATCACAAATTGTAAACGTCAATGTAGAGTTCCCATCACCGCCTCAAGCATGCCACCCAAGCGTTGTTATATCTTCTGCATGGCTCCAGCAAATCATTTCAGTACCTCATTTCCTCTGAGGGATCATTTCTCCTCTGTTTCTTCATCTCTGGGATAAAGATTACCCCCAGCTCTAGGTACAGTGTCCAGCACTGAGGGGCCCTGGCTGCATAGAGGGGCTCTAGATGCAATGGCAAGTCAAGCGCTCTCTCTCTGCTCCCAGATAAACCTAGATGCAACAGCCACCTCCCCACAGGAGCTGCCCCAGCAGCAGATTCATTCTCAAGTGACTTTTACATGAGCTACAGCTTCAGAAGGCTAACGACAGCACACGTGCTGCTGACGCATGCGGAGCTGACCGAGTAGCTTATCGTCTTCCCTTCAGCTTATTACACCTCGGCAACTTTGTGCCTGGGAAAAAGGAGCACCGAGACAACATTTTGCTCTGAACTCTCAAGCAGGGCTCAGTCTGGCTTTGAAAGCTAAAAAGCTTCGATAGACACAAGCATGGTTTGCTCTGGGTCAGGCAGTTGCTTTATCTCCCCGAGAGGTCTGTGCAGACAGCAGCAGTGCAGGAGCCCCACATGTATCTCCCTAGTCTTGTCACCAGCCCCTTCAGTTTGGCTTTCACAAGAGGAATATGGTGCCTTTGAACAATTTCCCAGTAAAAACACCAGGCAGCCCTGAGGGGCCATGGTCCAGGGAGTCACACAGATGCTTCTCTGTGCACCCCAGGAAAGGAGCCAGCGACCTCACATGTGCAGAGTGGAGACAGAGACAGAGTCTGCCTTTACCCTGCTTCTGATTTCCCTGAAACACCACCACCACCTGGGTTTGGGGAGGTGCAGGCACGAGGGGAGACTCTTCACCATGGGGGCAGATAAAAGGGAGCAAAGTCGGAGTGCAGCAGTTTGGCTCAGACCACTGAGTGGAGGCGGCAGAAGCAGGACCAAGTCCCTCCATCAGCCACAGGTTGCCACGCAGGGACGAAAGCCCAGCCTGTCGCATTCAGAGCGACTCCTCCCTGAGCGAAGCTGTGCTCTCTCAACAGCTCCCCTCCGCACACCGAAACCAGCTCAGTTGCCCGTTCCTTCCAGTGTGTAAATCAACGAGATGTCAGTTCCCAGTGACTATTAAATTACAGTTTAGGGGAACCCTGTACCTGTCAGTGAAACAAAGCCCTGACCCTGTCAGCGGTCTTGAGAGCTCTGCAGGTTGCTCAAGCACCATTTTTATAGGTTTTGTTTCTTCTTGTGAATGTGGGAAGAGAGAATCATTGGCAGCCACCAGCAGCAAACCCAGCTGTGGTGGAAACAGCCTGCGACATGAATGGAAATGGTGTCTTTCCTCTGCGAGGAGCAGAGGCCTTTGGCAAAAGGGCTGGAAACTCAGAAAGTCTCCTGCCTTCTCCAGTGAGAGTGGAAGAGGCTGAGCTGACACAGCATCAGCCCCAGGTCCCCATGGGACAGGACACACCCCCCAAAGGGGAGAAATGCAGTTCTGTGGCAGGGCCAAGAGACCTCCCTCGTCCAGGGCAGTCCTGAGAATCCACCTGGGTCTGGTGCAGAGGCAGGACAGACTGGGAAAGCAAACTGGAGAGATAAAGTACTGGGATTTCACTCCATTTGGCAGTGAAAGTTCAACGCCATTCAGTCCTCAGTGGGGGTGAACTTGAGTTGCCAGGTCAAGCAAAGCCCAGGGTGCCTGCCTTTCCTCTTCTTTTAGCTCCAACTCAAAGACTTTTGTTTTTCTTCCTTTAGTGCAGATCAATCTATGGAAACGAGCTCCACGCACTGTTTGCTTGCGCTTTGGAGACAGAGTAGAAGGAAACTAACAGCATCCTGGAGCCTCAGGGAAACTCCCTGCAGAGAAAACACCGACAAGTTGTAAAGCAGCTTATTCATTTTGTGTTGTGGACCCCTCGGGTTGAAGGAAAGTGGTGAAGACGGGCTGGGCAGGGCTGCAGGCAGGGGGGCTCCCCTGCTCCATGCCAGAAAAATGGCTGCAGAAAGGCTTCCCTGCATTGACAGCAAGAAGCTGGGCTGCTGTGGAGCACGCAGAGGGAGAGTTTCTAATTAAATTCCCTCAGGAAACTGCTTTGGAAAATAAAATTAATTAAAAAAAAATTTCACAATTGCAAAATTCCTGCCTGAACCATTTAATTTTATACTACAATGGGAGGAATGCAAACAATAGCTGAAACACTCTGCTTGTCATGAAGCAAAGTGCCACTTTCATTTTTCATCAAAGGCAGATGAACCCTATTAAAAAAAGAAAATATCCGTTTCCTCACTTCATTATCTTCCCCACACCCCCAGCCCAGGAAAACCATCCCTCAGGAAAGCTCATTGCTGGCTCCATTCTCAACCCTTCCACCTTCATCAAGGGCTGCCCTGGCTGCTTTCCTCCTGCCTCCCTCCCCAGACCAAAAAGAGGATCCCCACCCCAGGGAGTGCACGGAGACACCATTCCCTCAGTGCCAGTACTGCCACAAAATGGCCACCTTGCCTCACGAGGCTTGGCCGTGGCACCACAGCTTCTCCCCATCAGGCTGGCCGCTGACAAAGCTCCAGTCCTCCTTTGTGGTGACAAAGAAGAGGAAAACAAAGAAAATTTTGTCTGGCATCACTGCCATGAGGAGTAAGGAGGCCTCCCTTCCCACCATGGCACCTGCCCCTTGCAGGCTGACAGGGCCATTGAGAGGGATTCACCCAGCCCCGCTGGCTTACACTGTTACCATGGTGACACCCGCTCAGAACAGTGTGAAACACTCCATTCACTTATTGATTGAGCCACCGTCAAATTCAATCACAAGTGAAAATGGATTTTTTAATGCGACTATTAGCTGCTTTTGAAAGGCAAATTGAGTTCAGTTATACCGAGTCAGCCATCAAAAAACAATTTGCCATCAGCCAGACTGTCCGGCAAGGCACCCAACCCAGAGAGAGCGGCGGAGAAGAGGAGAGGCCTCTTGCCCACATTTCAGGAGGTCCCAGCCAGGAATGGAAGGAAAACAAAACTTCCCCCCTGCCCCCCAGTAATGCACTGGATAAGGAAGGTGAGGTGCAAGGCCGGGCTTTGAGGGGCTGGCACAGACACTGCCCCACATCTCTGCAACACAATAGCTGTCACCTGCCCTGGGGGGTTCAAAGACAGCAATACGAATAATGGGCTTCATCACAAAACCCAAGCGGGGCTCCAGAATGAGTAAGATGGAAGCTCTCCACAAACATCAGTGTGTACCAGAGAAGCCAAGATGAGAAGGACACACAACCTGAGGGATCACAACAGGCTACTATCCATACAGAGAAGACCAAAGCAAAGCCAAGCCAGCATCACCCACCCCCATATCACCCCCACATCCAACATGATTCAACAGAACTCATTTTCTTCTAGCAGCTGGAAAATAAGATTTTTCCCTTGCTGATTAGGGAAGCAGATTCTCATTACTGTGTTAAGTGGGGATCAATATTGCAGCCAAGTCTGAAATCAGCCCTGTCTGGCAAGGTGCTGAACACACCAGTTTCCCCTATTAGGGCTTGAGTACCATCCCTGAGGAACACAGACAGTATTGCTCCAGGATGGCTTCACAGAGACCAAGAGGTGGTGATGGAGGAAGGTGGTGGGACAGAAGAGAGCAGCTTTTAACTAAGACCTGAAGTTCAGATAAAACTACACTAAATGTGGATGGATTTACCTGTATACACACGTAAAAAAAACAAAACCAAAACCCCTCTATATGTAAAAAACACTTAAAATGTATGTTTGGGGGTTTTTCCCTTCAGAGCTCAAGGACTATAATACAGCTCATTAATTATAAACACAATTTTTCAAAAGTCTTGAGAACCTAAAATAGCATAAGACCAATACATAAATAATAATAATAATTTAAAAAATCCAGATTCACTTTGGGGTGCCAGTCTTTCTGATTGTCCTCTAAATCCTGTGAGCAAACTTACTCACTGACATTATTAAACACTTGCAGAAACAGCCCAGGAATTTCTATAGAAGCATAATCCAAAGAGATCAAATTTCAAAGAGTCTGTGCTTCCCGCAAAGCTCGTAGTCTCGGCTAATAAGAGCTTAACCACATGTTTGTGGCGGATGAAATAGTATCATTTTGCAATTATTATCATTCACACATTATTTATTTAACCTGCAACCACATTATATTGACTGCAGAATTGCTGTCATTTTTAGTTTTGATGGGTCTCTTATTGAGCTGAGCTGGAGGAGCTGTACTTGGTGCTCCCAGCACAGGAGACTTTTTTTTTTTTCCACCCTGCACGCTCCGCAACCAAACCTGAGTCTCTGCTCCAGAGCTGGTAGTATTGGGTGCTGGCATCCCCAAAGACCATTTACAGGCCTTTTCACATCTTTTCCTCTGCCCCACCTTCCTCCACTGGTTGTATTTGGGGAATTAGTCCGTTCTTGTCATCAATATAAAGTACCACACACCAAAGAGTTCCAGAGGCCAAAGGACAGAAAGTGGACTTTATGCCACCTTTGCAACCTACCCAGCTGAAAAAGCGCTTATATAAAAGCTGTAGGGGTGCAACAGCAGTTGATGGGCCCCATGCACCCCAGAAAGTCAAAATGCAGAATTGACAGCCTGTCTTGTGTCAAAAACCCTCCAAGGGAGGCTACAGGGAAGCAGCAAGGTGGGTTACAGCCACTGTCCCTGTTTCTTGCAGCAAAATAAGTCCCAAGGGATGCACTTAAGATCTGTATGAGAGCAGGGTAAAAAAACAAAAAAAACCCAAAAACAAACTGCCCTCCATCTCTCTGCTCACCCTGGTTCTTCTCTAACACATCCCTTCCCTGAAGCCTAGTGAGATGTATTCACACAACAGGAAATCCAACATTCTCCTTCGCTTTTTTCTTCCCCCACCCCCCCTTTTAATTTTCACCAACTGTAAAGCATGAAGTCATCTTTCCTCTGGTGATGAAACATCTGCCTGGAGAAGCTTGCGGTGCAATGCAACATATTTTGATTACTGCTACATCTAATTACAGAGAAGAGAAAAATTACAAAGCAGGGTTTAGATATGCACCCCCCCCCCCCCCCCCCCCCCCCCCCCCAAAAAAAAAGAAAAAACCAAAGCAGCGGCATTGACAATCAGACTGGAGGCAGCTTCCCCCCATCAGCCCTGAAAACCAGTATCAGAATACAGAGCCTGCTCAGAAAGATGTAGTATCAAAGTGACATCAGGGAAAGATTCATGCCAAGGTCATTTGGGAATCAAAGCAGGATCTCTGTTCTCTCAAAGCCAAAGATGACTTAAGCTGGGACATAGCAATAGGCCTACACATCCATTCTTTCCAGTTCACCAACATTTATTCAAGGTAAAGCTCTTGGAGATCCCTCACACATAAAACAATGCCCAAGGAAAAAACCATCTGAAAGAACATTAATAACTGACTCATGTCCACAGATTTCAAGACCAACCAAATACTTGATCTTCAGGAGCCAACAGACAGAGTGAGCAAAGGCTTGCTCTCAAAACTTAGCAGCCCACGCTTACCCTAGACTGAGGCAGTGCTACCACAGCTCCAAAGGGAAGTCCAGGCTGTTGTAGGGGAGCTCTGAACACATTCAGATGTGGCTTATAGCAGACAATGACAGAGCTCTCATGTTGGCTTCGATTCCATGAAGAAGTCATGCTGGCAACAGGAGAGGTCTCAAAGGCACAGCAGGCATCACCACCCACATCCCCTTGATATTCAGGAGGGGCTGATTGCTTCCCTTGTTTATCTCTCTGAAAACTCTACTGTGAAACATTAGTGGGGTGCAGCCTCCAGCCATTCTAGGATGCTGTTCACCACAGAAAAGAGAGATTTTAGAAGTTCAAAACAAAGCCCTAATCACAATTGTTGCTCTTTCCCTGTCTTGCTCTTCAAGCTCAAGGGGAGTTCACGGCTAACCAGAAACAAACACCACCTCTATCAAGCCCTTGCATGGCAAGGAACCAAACACAGACACCTGGGGAGCCTGATCAACAGCTTCACTGGAGATATGATGATGGGTTGTTTATAGCAGCTCACAGAAAGGCAGTGAGAAATACCAGGTGGCCACCTTCCTTCCACCTCTCTCCCCACCAAGTTTCACAGAAAACCTGATTTCATTCTAAATGTTTCAAGTTTCCAGAAGAGGAAAACAAAACACTGTCTGTGATGGAGTTTGGCAGCTGTTGCGGACAGGTACAGCACATAAAGCCATGTGAAACTGGCCCAAAACCTTCACACCCTGCATAGAAACAAATAGTTGATGGGAAAGATGCCCACAAACAGGCTGGGGGGGCACGTGAGGCGTGAGTCCCAAGTCTCCATTTTTCTTCATAGATATTTGTCACTGGTGTTCTGCTTGCAAACTGGCCCGCATCCATTTTTCCAGCAAGATCTCTTCTAAAAAAATTGCTCAAAGGATCATATTCACTGATTCTCATCCTGCTTGAGTGTGAAGACACACTACTGAGCAGCAGGTCCCTGTCTCAGGCAAACGATGCATGCTGATTTAATCTAAGTCCATCTAGAGGCTGAGGACAACAGTCTGAAATACTGGAGTGTACAGAGCTCAGCGCTGCTGGGGGTGGGGGGGAGGTGGGAAGAAGGAAAAAAAAAAGAAAAAATGGCAGCCAGATATGCTTAGAAATCATGCCTGCTATGGATGTTCTGGGCTGCTCCTGAAAGGTCACCTCCCTCTATGTTGTAGGCTTCCACCAAGTTGCATCTGTCAGGGAGAGAGGAAAATATAACCCCGGGGCTCTCCAAGGTGGAATTAGTCCTTCAAATTCTCCCCTCTGGGCACACGTGTGTGTGCGTAGAGGGAGTGCGTAGTCATTTCTGCAGAGCACCACGTGCTGTCATTCCTCAAGCAGCCCAGATCTAGTGTTGACAAGGTCAAATGCAAGAAGAAAGCTCACTCAGGGCTAATGGGAGGCAGAGAGTTAGAAGATTAGTCACCATCCAGATGTCTTCGTTTGCAGGGAAAGAGAGAAGTGTTGGGGAAAAAAAAAAAAAAAAAGACCAGCTGATGAGGGGTAGAGGATATGAGAGAGAAAAGATGATGTGGGACTCAAACACTGGTATTCAGCCCTTGGCTCTGCCTCCCATCCCCACGGCATATGCTTTTCTCCCTGTGTGCCCCCACTTCACCTCTTGGTCTCCATCTCCTCTCAGGGCACTAGAATCTTTCTGAGGCTTGCAAGGGCAAGTTCTTCCAAGCACAACCAAAATCCCCAAGCTCCAAGTAATGGGGGTGGGGTCAGAGGAAGAACTGGTTCTAACCCTCAGCAGGACATCCCTAAGAGAAAGAGTGGTTTCTTCTCACCTATTTCTGTAGGACACGAGAGAGTGTTCCCAAGCTAATCTGACAGTCTATTTGGAGCATCAGTGTTTGCCTAAGCAAATAGCTCAGAAAGCTCCACAAATAGCAGGTGAGTTGGCTAATTGGGAAGAAGTCAGAGAACTGCAGAGGGAAAAAAAAAAACCAAACAAAAAAACCCAAAACCTAAATGCAGGCAGCAGCAAAGGCAGCAAAGAGTATGGCTGAAGGGGTCTGGACACCCCCAGGGGTACATTTGCCCTCCATAAATTGTTAGCTTGGGCCCAGCACCTCTGTCAACACCGCTTTCTGCATATGCAAAGAGGACCATACTCCCGCAATTACATAGTAATCAGAGGCAAATTACATTCTTTCTGTTTACTTTCAGTGTCCTTAATTAATCCAGTTATTAGACGATTAATGAAGCTTGTTTAGTGAAAAACTCCTAGCATTTCCAGCAAGAGCTCACACATGCACCCGGCTGGCAGCTGGCTCTGCAAAACTGGCATGCTGGGCTGGAGGCAACAAATCCAACACTAGTCCCCGAGGGGAGCAGAGCCAGAGCGAGATTGCATCCTGCCCTACAGTACAGAGGAGATCAAGGTTTGGGTTTTCTAGACCATCCTCCATGCTACCACTTTCCCACAAGGAGCTGGGTCCTTCTGCTCAGGCTAACCCCACAATCTCAACCTACTGCACACAAAACCACACTGCCAAGACCCCAGCATCTGGACACCCCTCTCCAGGAAGGCTGGAGACACAAACCCACCCTTGCTTGCTGCTCCTCTCCAAAGGCAAGAGAAACCATTCTAGCAGCTCATGCTAGAGGAGACAGCCAGCTCTGTACAGCAACTGGTCTCCATCTCCTCTCCACCACCAGCCAGCTCCCAAGACACCCTGACCTCCCCACAGGTCACCCCGGCTTGTGTTTGGTTAAGCTGCTGATAATTAAGTGGCATGTTCATCTAATGATCAAATTGCTGCATCAGGAGGAGCATGAAAGACTGAGAACTAATTAAGAAGCTCATTTGCATACTCCAGCTTTTCCGGTGCATGTATGGGGTTCCCATAGCAACCAGTACAAAAGTTGATGATAGTGTGTGGGCTTTATTGGGTTTTAAGTGCTGTTCCTTCCTTTTGTTATCCCCAGCAGATAACAAAGACTCTGCAAGGCTGGTGCCGTGACACCTGGCTCGGGAGGAGGATTGCCATTAAATTCAGACACCTGAGGAGCAGGTATTTTGGGGGTGGATGCACAGCCCGAGGACACACTTGAATATAAATACTGCTCTATCAAAGAGACTTCAAGTCACTTTCTCCCCAGCTCCAGAGAGAAGTTTTTCAGAGGATTGCACCAAATTTCAGAGCATACAAATACCTGGGATATTATGGGCTGGCTGCAGGGACCCCAGATTGTCACTTGCAGCATCCAAGATGTGTTGAAAACTGTGGGATTGGGCAAGAACCCCTAGACGACTTCATCTCAGTAAGGGCAGGAAGAAAACACGGCATGTGTCAGTGGGGATTCAGCTCAAGAGGCAGCAGGTTCCCAGCACTGGAACACAGGCCAGCACTGCACTCTTTCATCATGTCACTTCTCCTAGACACCAAGATTTTTTTTTTTCCCCCCCTGCTTTGTATTTCTGGCAAGAAACCTTTGCATTTAGATAAGGAGTAAAGCCTGGGATCAGATCCGAGATCTGAACTCCACAGCAGAGAAGATCAGTGTTTTAATAAATTAAATATATTCTAAACTAAATGTAACCTCTTAGTGCTCAAAAATTTGAGTGAAACTAACTTAAAGAAAAAGCCAACAATCCAACTCATTTCGGCTTTCTCTGGCTGTGAACTGGCCTCAGGCCAATCAATTATCTTGAATTTATTCGTTATTCAACTTCCCTCCAACAGCCAATTTCCAGGCTGTGAATCGCTGGTAAGCAATTCCTCCTGCAATGGCCTCACTCACATTTCAGACTAGTTTGCAGGGAAACAGCTTTCCTAGGCTGCCCAGGAGGAGGTCTTGGCCCAGGGCCATGCATAGCACCGTTTCACAGGCTGGAAAAGGGCAGGATGCTTTAGATGGCACATCCAGCCTTAGTGCTGGGGGGATTTGAAGGGACACAGGTTTTTTGATATCCAGCAGCAGCATTTAGAGATGCAGATATAACCCAAGCTGCAGGGAACATCTCCCAAAGGCTACACAGTCCTGCCAGGCCTGGGAGGATCTGCTGAATTCCTCCCCATGACTGTGTTACCATATAGGGAGGACATGCAGCATGAACCGTGCAGCCCTGCATCAGCAAATCCTATTTTGTCACTGAGACCAGACACCTGCAATCAAAACATGAAAACCCAGCGCACACACAGATGTTTCCTAAGGTTGGCAGGATGGTCTTTGGAGTGGGAGACTGCAGGGATGAGACCTCAGCTCTCCTGCTCCAGGCTGAGCCCACCCTGGGCTGCCCCAGAACTTGTGGGTTGGGGACCAGACAGAGCAGGGCTGTCCCCCCCTCTTCCAGGGTGCTGAAATGAGAATGATGCTGAAGACCACAAACAAAGCAGCAGAGGAAGCAGTGCTGGCACTTCATGCAGCCTGCACATACACCCCCCACTCCAAGTTACATTGCAGCTAAAACATGACCAGGGCTTGTGGATACCCAAAACTCTCACACCTCCACTTGGAACCCCACACCTTCTTATTAGCCACACTAAAATGGAAGGAGCCTTTCCTCTGCCCCAGTCTACCCAGCATCCTGGAAAGCTCTCCTAAGCCTTCACACTGGAAGAAACCCCCCTTGCCCACTCAAAGCCTTCTCTTCCTCCAACACCGTCCCCCCCCCCCCCCCCCCCCCCTTTTTTTATTCTCAATAAAAACATAATTACAGGCTTTTAAAAAAGCAAATTACAGTGACATACTTTAATTATCTTCAAGCAATGGAGGACTAAATTACACAGTCAGGGAATCAGAGGTTACCTAAAAATAAAAGCAACAAGCTTCATTAAATGCTAATTGCAGCTTTTGCCGCTGAAGTGAGATTTCAACACAATCTGCTACTGACTTGCTCGGCCATACAAGAGAACACTGGTGCTGAGAGGAGACCTTTGCATACACACCACACACACGCCTCCAGCCACAGGAACCACTTCACCGCTGGGAAACCAGACGGTCGGCACATCCAGCTCCACTCTGCTGCTGATTCTTGCCCTGCCACAGAGCTGGGGTGATATCACCTCCCTCTGGGGCACGCACTGTCCCTTGAGACCATACATAGACATCACCCCTTCTCTCAGCAGTACCAGTGTGCTCATCACAGCTCTCCCTCCTCCTTGCTGGCTTCCCACAGATGAGGAAAATTAAGTTCAAGGTCTCCATTCGAATCTTCAAAGCTCCCAGTGGCCCAACAAGGGCCTGATGCCCCAGGCCAAAGGTCCTGGCTGGCAGTGGGTCTCACTGGGAGAAATGCTTTGCTTCATAACACAAAAATTAGCTCCACTGGCTCACTGCAGAGCCCGTCCCCCACTGCATAATGAACCACAACATCTGTCACAGGCTTTGCTGCCTTCTGCTAGAAATGGAAGTTGCACCTTGCTCTGAGCAGCACTCAGCTCTCCTGGGGCACAATAGGACTCTGTTGCTTTCCCTGTGGGAAAAGGAGCTCCATGGAGACCTGTCTCAGAGCAAGGAACATGCTGCTTTCTACTCCAGCCCTGCTCTTTCCACCCCCTTCCTCCAGCTTTGCTTACTCTAGAGGTTCACCATTGCTTCTCCAGGTCCAGGTGGCAGGGAAGTGATTTTCCCAAGCCAGTGCCAAGGAGGAGCACAGGATGAGGTGATGGGCAGACCAAGAAATTAGCAGAAAAATATTTTGTTTTTTCCATTTCCTACTGAGCTGGCCTAATTGTGCCACCAAAGTCTGTAATTTGCTTCTCACAGCCGAGAGTTATTGACAGGTTCCACATGGCTGCTGCACGCAGGGCTGGGGAGATGAGCCGGGACACAGCTCCTCACTCCAGCCCCTAGACATGCTGGGGGAAGGACAGCGGGACCCCAGAACTTGCCACTTCGCCATGGAGAAGGGAGCTCAGAAGGGCTGGTGATTTGGATTGACAGGCAAGGCCAACAGAAATCTTGAGGAGGAGGGAATCTGAGCAGGTGATGGAGGGAGATGGCATCAGCCTGAGTTTCTCCCTCCACTTCTGCAATTCCCAGAAAAACAAAACAAAACACAAAATAAAAACACATTCCCCCACCCCCCAAAAAAAAACCCCACAAACCACAACACCACAAAAACCCCACCACAAAACAAACAACAAAACCAGAAAAAACACAACCCACAAACCCACAGCACACAGGTCAACCACTTGGGGAACTCAGGCAATTATTGCTATTTAAATTCAACAACTCTTCACAGAAATAAGAGGAAAAAAATCTGACAAGTGCTTTTAAGCTGTAAGGGAGGCAAAAAGGAGAATCAACAGCACAGATTTCAGGACAGGTGCCTTATTTAAAATATATACACACAGGCAAAGTGCCAAAATCTAGGAATGTAGTACCTAGGAATCAGTATCTACTCTGATCTTCTGCTCAGCCACAGGCACAACTGCCCTCAAAAATACCAAGCAAAGCAGAAACCCAGTCCTGATAGACACCAGCTATCTCCTAAACGTGACACAGCAGCAGCTCTTGCCTCTCTGAGGATATTGACACCAGAGCCTGACCAGATCCACATCGCTCAGCATCCACCTCAATTGCTTATTGACTGCTCCCTTTCAATTAGCTTTCATAATCAACTAAGTGTCTAGTATTAAACAGCACTGTGTCATGAAATGCTGTTTAAAATTAACCAGCCACGTCGGTAAGTCGCTGGATCTGCCGCTCAAACACACCCAGCACCATGAGGTATTAGGGTCTGTTCAGCAGGGCTGGTAAAAATAGGTTCTAGCTGATAAAAAATGGGGACAATTAAAATTCTGCTTCAAGACAAGTGAAGTTGGATTTGTGCAAACATTTCGCATATCTCTTTAAGAGCATCTTTATATCATTTAAGCTAAAATCTGCAGAATGAGAGCGAGTGACTGTGAAGCACACTTAGACCAAAAGGAGTACCCATAGGAGGGGATTTTTAATTTAACACTCCACCAGATCTATCAAGGAATCAGGACAGCTATTGTGTTTAAATAGAGTTTGGTACAGGAGGGGAACATGACTCTACCAGAAACCCCATCCAAAGTTTAGCCAAGTGACTTCTTCCCTAAGCAAGCAGCAAAAGCAGCCCTTTGGGACATGCCAATGAATCCCAGACCCTGCTGTCCAAGGCAACAGCTTTTGAAGCTGTTGTGCACCACTGCCTGACAACAGCAGTTGCACAACCCTCCTTTCTGCTCTAACACCTGCAGCAGCACAGCCTGAGCACTGGCAGGACATGCTCCAGGGCTGGCTGCATTTCTAAGAAAACACTTTGAAGGCAGAAATGTTTGAGAGCAAGAAAGACACAGAGCAACACCTTGAAGAAGTATTTGTGCAGGATAAAACTAGCCTGTCCAGCCCCAGTGTCTGCACCATGACCTGAAGAACTCCCCAAACCATTTGAGAACAGAGGAACCTGGAAGATCTGCTTGGTGACAGCACAACAGTCTCTGGAGAGCTTGGAGCATCCTTCCTCACAGACACTGTAAGGGAAGGGAGGGGGGTGCTGTAATTAAGGTAAAAATCATCCTTTCCAGTCATTATCAGGGAAAATTTGGGGTGATAAGCTGCTTATAAAAAACGGCAGAGCAGTATTTCAGAGTTAGAAACAGCACCAGACATCAGCTCAGGTTTTCTGGGAGCCCTCTGAACCAGACAGCATTTCACAACTGAGCCGACAGTGATGGATGCGGTGGGAATGGAGCAGATTTTTTTTTTTTTTTCTCTTGAGAAGCTCTTTTGACAAGTATGATCTTATCAAAGCTTCAAGCTTTTCATTACATTTTTTTTTTTTTTAAACTCCTGCCTTCAAGCCACACTGTCCTCTCCACACTGAGACAGAACAGCCTCGGTTCCCTGCTGGCACTGATCAATGGCTGAAGCACCAAGACCTCCCCTCCCCAGGGCAACCCACCAGAGCAAGAGCAAATATGCAATTAATACTCAGATAGGTATAGAAACTTGCAGAACACGTGAGGAACTTCACTCAGGCTCTGAGAAGGGAATATACAGGCACCTTTGGGCTGGAAGAGACATGTGCAAAGGGATGAGGAGAACTCCCAGCACTCCTTTTGTCAGGACATCACACCAGAGCTTTGGCTGAGCACCTAAAACAATAACCTGCCCAAAAGCTGAAGACAATCCACTTCCCCGGGGCAGGCAGCAGCACCTTCCTCTGCCTCCTTCTCCCCCTCCCATCTGCCTTCCCGAAGACAGACAATCTTGGGCACCCCCCCCCCTTACACAGCAGTAAACAAGAACATCCCCCCCCTTTGCAAGGGCCTTTCCCAGAGCGCAAGGACAGAAACACCAGTAGCAGTACACCAAACCTCCCCCAGACAGACAAAACAAGGACTTTCTGAAGACCCACGTACCTTCACCCTAGGATGAGCTATCCTCAGGGGCCAGAGACAATGAACCCTCCCCCCAGGAAGGGAGCAGAGCTGCTTTTATTAGCTGGCAACTCCCTAATTAGCCCAGGTTGGTCCTGATTGGGAGGGTAGAGCTGGCATTGACTCTGAAGAGGGAGGAAGCCCTGGAAAATCCCTTCTGCTCTGCTTCATGCCTCCAGCCTCAGCCCACACCTTAGGGAAGAGCAAATGAGGAGGAATTCAGCCCTTTCTGCCCCAGATGCTGCCTCAAGCTCTGAGCACTGATGCAGGTGCCAGGGTGATGCTGAGCAATCCTCTCTCCATCCCATCCCTTCTCCCAAGAACATTATATGCAGCAGGATGGCCTGGAGAAGAAAGACATCAAGGTCCATGGTGTTATTAAGAACTTGGACACCCAGAATTTTTCTCATCCGAAACTAAGTCACCTCCTGGAGCCTGAAACGAAGAGTCACCAAGAGACAGCAAACGCTGAGTGCAAAACCATGGTCTTTTATTAGAAATCTCCTTGTATAAAAATGATCATGCTCTACACAGTCATCGAAGAATTCATAAACATCCAGGCACTGAACTTTGTTGGGTCTTTTTTGTATGTTTTTGTTTTTTGACTGGTCAGTACATAAAGCAGACATATTTCAATCCATATGGTCATCACATACATTAATTAACCACCTATAGAAATCAGCACTTTGAACACAGTCTAGGTTTTATTTTATTTTGTTGTCTGGTTTGTTGTTTTTTTATTATTTAAATTTTAAGTATTTTTATTTATTTTTCCTTTTTGCAACATACAGAATTCGGTAGGATACGGGAGATAGAGGGACGGAGGAAGACAGGAACAGAAGAAAATGGAGGATAAAAAAAACAAAAATAGAGAAAACAGAAGGTTCTGCACAACCACAAACAATCTCACAAATTCCAGAAAAGGGAAAATATTGGGTTTTTTTTTTTTTTTTTTTTTTTGCCAAGATACAGGGAAAAAAAAACCCCAAAGACTTGCCGAAGTCCATCACCTCTTCCCAGCATCACATCCCCCTGCTCAGCTCTCCCTCTTCCTCCGTGGGAGGCATGCATTGTCACGGTGGGCTGTGGTTTATTTTTATTGTTTCTTTATACTCTTTTTTGCTGCTGTTGATTATCATCTTCTCTGGTAACTCTGCCCAGTGGCCTCACCAGGAGTGTGTGTCCCCCCCCGCTGCCACCTTGCTGTCCTATCTGCGTGATGCACTCCCTTCCTGTGTTGTGGCACCTGCAGGCTCCTTCTGTGCTAGGCTGTTGCAATGGCAGGAGCTAAATTGCGTGGTTGCTGTAGCTGACGTAGGTCTGTTTGGTGGCCAGTGCTGGAAAGAGAGACAAAACCTCACATGTACCATCAATGAAGCCCACTCTCCTGCCCTAGCTCCTGTCCTGTCACCCTGACCTGACCAGAATGCCAGGAGATGATGGAAGGGACATGACCTGGGGTTTGCTCATGGGTCTGGACAGTGCTGGCACTTGAGGTCATACTCTGTGAGGACACTGAGCTGTGTCAGAGGGGCTGAGCCTCACAGCAGCTCTTTCGGACTCCCTAAAAATGATTCATCCCAAGGAGAGACCCCAGAACATTACATGAGCCACAGAAAATGTACTCTCAGGCTCCCGTTCACTTCCCTCAGAAACCCCTTAGAGACAAAACCACAGATGCTCCACATTCCCTAAAGCTCAGCTTGCCCCAACCCTGCAAGATCCCAGTTTGGGGTCCAAGCTGGTCACCCTACAACTCTGCATCCTTCTTCATGGCAGCTAGAAGCTCAGCAGGGCACTGCCAGTGCCTGCAGTGGGTGGCACAAAGCCAGCCAGCCCATCTGTGTTCCTCACTAAGGATCCCTGTGCCCGTGCTCAGGTGCTGGAGGAGCAGAGCACATACCCAAACCTGCTCCCACCTTCCAGCTTCCACAGCCCTCAGGATGGGGTTGAACACAGATGGACAGGAGGGAGCAATGGCTCCAAAGCCACCATGGGTTGCAGGCTGATCCCAGGGGAGCTGCAGCACAGTCCAGTGCTGGGAAAACATCTGATAGCAAGAAATCCTGCTGCTCCCTACAGGGCTGCACCGCTGCCTTCAGGCTCAGAGGCTGCATGCCGCACATCACTTGCTTTAGCAGCAGCCACAGCTCAGGGAGAGGTGGAAGTGGCAGCTTGCAATGCCCTGGGATGTGGCAGCACTTCAACCAGGCACCACGCTCTGTGGAGACCCCACCACGAGGTCCCCAGGTACCATGGGGCTCAGCAGAGACACAGACACCCTCCATCCAAGGACACGGACAAGCACTGGGACACAGAGCCCAAGACATGGAAAGCAGCACAAATGTGGCCTCTGCCGAGCCCAGCACCACACAGAAAGGATGTGAAGCCCAGCAGCTCTCCCTCTGCCTTGGTGCCTCGCTGACAAATGAACCTCGCAGCAGATTTCAAACTGGTATTCCCAGTAACAATTAGATAGGCCATAGGAAATTAGAGCTGACAGAGCTATTTGTTAGCTGCAGTGTTTTCATAGCCAATCTGCCCATATCAAAGCACTGCAAATTATTTATTCTGTTGTTTATTTAAGGATACGTGACCTGCCAGTGACAGAGTGAAAAATGGCCCGTTGGTCCTGCGCTGCCAACCCCACCGTGCCTCCTACCCCAGCACTGATGCCGTGCCCAGCTCCACACCTTGGGAGCACACTGCCAGCTCCATTCACACCCAGCTCCCATATTCCCTGTGTGAGACAGACTGGAGCTGGAGGTGCAGCAGGCGGGAAGCTCAGCTCTTCCTGCTCCTGGCATGTGCAAGCCTCAGAGGCTCCTGCTGTGAGTCTCGGGAGGAGAAGGATGCACAGAACAGGCAAAAGCATATGGGAATGTTTAGGTTCAGGTCCTGGATGAGGTGCTCACTGCATCTGGGCCTTTGAGCGCTGATGCAAAAAAGGCAGTTGTGCCAGCAGAGCCCTGGCCGGGAGCTGTGTGTGGCTGGAGGGAAACAAGGTTACGCATGCACAGCACCATAGCCTGTGACACCGATGCCATGGGGAGTCTGGCACCGGGTGGCTCCCTAGGACAGGGCTGGCATGCTCCCAGTAAACCCTCACCATGGGGAGCCCACAGATACCCCCCCCCCCCCCCCCTCCTTGCAGGGAGAATCCCTTGCACAGCAGAAAGAGGGTGACAGAGACACCCGCTGCCCACTGCCTTACTGGGGCAGGACTGCAGACCACACAGATCTGTGATAGTGGCTGACAAAAGACTCCTCCAGCACAGGTGGGGAGGGGGGTTCTGTCTGGGCAGCTGCCCTTCACAATGCAGACAGGTAGATGAAAGAGTTGATTATGCAGAGAGACTGTCTACAGAAAGACCGCATGCGGAGCCACCACCAGCAAGAACTGTTCCAGAGAGTGATGTGGATGCCAAGGGACATTGAATGGCTCAGGCTGGAATGACAGCAAGCGTGGGATCACAAAGACAATCATGGCTTTCCATGGAAATGCTGTTTGGTCTCCAGCCCACTGATGCTGGAACCCAGAAACTCTTGCTGGTAGATGAGGAACACTTGTATTTCCACAGGGTTTTCTTCAGATCAAGCCCAAATGACATTTCCCTTCTCAAAGGACCCTGGCAGCATTGGCTCCAGCCATTTCTTCCCCCTGCAAGGCTCTGTTTTTGGGAACCCAAACACAGAACAGCTAAGCACCCACTTTGCCAGGGTTTCCTGAGCCCTCAGCCTCTTCCCAGGGGAGACGAGTGGCTCTGTCCCTGTGTCAGCCTCAGCTCCAGCCTGTCAGGAGACCAAACACCTTCCTCCGTCAGACACATCAGAACCTTCCTGGGAGCAGGGCGGGCTGACATTAGGATCCTTCTCTGGGTGTTTGAGCAGATTGCCATGTGCCCCAGCCAGCATCTCGCCCAGCAGCGGCATGACTGTGTCTTCAGCATTATTTCCCCTGACACCCACCCAACAGTGTTTCCCAGAGGACAGGGCAAAGAGGCCTGTGGAGGGATGGGAGCACCAGGAGTGATCCCAGTCAGAGGGAGGCAGGACATATCCCGTCCCATCAACATGACTGCAATGATGGAAAACTGCATTTCTTGGGTGGGAATAAATCAACTAAGGGGGAATTTCCCCTGCCATTCAGGAGATGATCCTGTCCCCTCACCGAGAGTCAGAAATCCCTGCTCCTGTCCCGGCTGGAAAGCAGATAACTGGAGCACATCTCCCTCCTCGGGGTGGCTTTGGGAATGGTAGGGAGCAGAGTGGCCCCTGGCATCTCTTCCCATGCTGCCCTTGCTCCTGGGGGATGGTGGATTGAGCCATGGGGCAGGAGGGAGCTGAGATGTCCCTTTGCCAAGGAGCAGTGCTGACAGCATTGCTTGCACCCATGGAGGACAGCACAGATACAGCCCACCAGTGAGCCACCAGTGAGACTTTGAGCTTCCCAACACCATGTCGGTCCCAGGCAGGACCAGCTCCCCACCCCCACAGGGAGCCACGCTACCTTGTGTTTCCAGATTTTCGCAGAGCTCTGATTTGGCCTCTCCATTGGGGCGGAAACCTCCCTTCTGAGAGAACTTGTTGGACATGGTAGCCGCTGTCACCACAGCCTTGAGGCTCCGCTTGCGCTTGGGGACGTTCTGCTCTGGGTGGAAGAGGATGATGTACACCTTGGGCATGTAGAGCATGCCCAGGGACACTGAGGCACTCAGACTCACTGAGATGGTGAGCGTCGTGGTCTGGATGTACATCTGCAAGACACAAGGGCATGAGCTGAGACCCACCATGGTTCTGTGGGATCCAGAAACGGTCAGCTGGGAAAGGAGAAAATAGGGGAATGTGGAAACATCAGGGTTAAATAAATGAAGAGGTGGGGAACCAGGTTTGGAAATGTTGGCAGTTTTGGAACTTAAACATCAGACTTGACTTGCTGCATGGGTCAAGGTGAACCCGCAGAGGCCTTCAGCTCACTTCTGCCGTTTCCCCATCTGTACATATAGGGAGTCTGGGCTGATTCCCCTATCAGTACTCAGACATGCTCCAGCAGCAACCTGCCAGCATCCCAGCTCAAAAACACAACCAGAGATGGACCCTTTGTGCCCTCATCACCCTCCCTCTCTCCTCCCCAGCACTCACAGCATACTCCACCAGCTGCAGGGTAGGAGATCCAATGCTGCAGTGATGGGCATAGCAGGGGCACCCAATTCCAGGGCCCAGTCCAGGGCACCCGCTGCTCCACCGTCTTCCTTCAACAGGTAATTCCTGTTTCCCAGCTGGCTCCCTGGGCCATTGTCATGTAAGTCACATATTACACACCGCTGTTGCCTTTCTGCAGTCAAAACTAATTTCACGCTCACTGTCCAGGACTAACAGTGACAGATGTTTTGCAAAATGAAAGCCCATTAATCTGACTGTAGAATAATCCATTTTTCTATGGAAAGCATTTGGCAGGCTCCTCACAAGCTGGGAGCATCTGAAGCAGGCGGCAATGGGAGGCAAAGAGACCCCCTCCCTCCACCCATCCCCACCTCTCATCCTCAAGCAATACGAGAGGCTGGGCAGGCAAACCCCTCCATAAGCATCCCCATTCCAACAGCATCCCTGCTCCATCCATATCCCTGCTCCAACAGCATCCCTGCTCCCAGTACCAGTCTCCATTTTCCCCAGCATTCTCTCTTCTATCATGTAGCTCAAACATTGTGTCTCTCTGAGCAGAGCAGGGAGAAGTCTCTGGGTCTTTGCCCTTACACACATCTTCTTTTTTTTTCTTTTCCAGCTGTTCTCAGATGCCAGGGCTATTTTGTGGTGTTTTAGAAGAAGCCTTAAGGCAGTTTCTGAACTTTACCCCCTGTCTCAGTCACAGCGTGGTGTCCAAGGTTTCTTCTGCAGTTGTTTCATGCCTTGGATTTAGTGTCCTGCAAGGTGGAGGAGCCAGGGAAAGCCAGGGGCTGCAGCGTCAGCGAGGGCAGGGGGTCCCCATCTCCCCAGCCACACACACTCAACCTGAGGGCTCATTTTTCTGGATTCAATAGAGAAAAAGTTGACTGAGGACAGAAGCTGAGTGCAGAGGCTCAACACGGCTCCCTGGGGAGAAGGTGCACAGAAGCCACTCCACCCAAGTGAGAGCTGACAGAAGGCAACAGCTCCTGGCCAGGGCTGTCATCCCACCCCAGAACCTCCTGGTCCCAGCTGTGACCATGCCAAGAAACACTTCACTCTCTTCTGCTTCAGAAAAGAACACACAGGCCCAAAAGCATTACAACTCACCCCAAAAAAAAAAAAAAAAAAAAAAGCAATAAAACTTGCTCTGAGTCCACTGAAAAGTTTTGTTCATCCCCAGAATAAAACCTCTTGCTGTAACATGCGTGGGTTTGTTTGTTCCACCTTCCCAGTATATGCACACAGAGTCAGTCTAGGCAGTTTTTGGAAATAAAAATGTCATTTCATCAAGGAAAGCCAAAACATATCTCAGTGCCAGAATATCTGCTCTTTTTCTTTTTTTCTTTTTTTTTTTTTCCCTTTTCTTTTTCTTGCTGTTTTTCCGTTTTCACTGAAACTCTCCAGACATTGCCACAGGTGTCCTGGATTGCAAGGACCAGAGTTGCTGGGAATGAGGGCAGCATTGGGACAGCCCAGCCCCTGTCCCCTCAGACTGGCACAAGTATGCTCAGCACCAGCATGACCCACCGTGGGAACAACTCGGGCTCCACAGCCCTTCACCTCCCTGCCTGATGGTCCTCAGCAGATGCCTTTCAGAGAAGCCTCACTTTGCAATCCAGCAATTTCCATATTTCTTGCCTCCCACGCATGCCTTGGGACTCGGAGGTGTTACAGCAAAGAGGGAGCAAGCAGCTGAGCCTGAGCTCAGACAAGACGTCTCTGCACACGCTTCCCCCTATGTGCCTGGGCTCCATCTCCCAGCACTGCTGGGGACTTCCCTCTGCCAGGACCTCGAGTGGCACTGGCTCCAGGTGCCCCATGTTCCTTCTCCATCTCTTGGCCCTCTGCAGCACTTTTGAGGATCTCACAGGGTCACCGTGGCTACCTTCACACTAACGATGCATTTGCCATGAACAGTCCCCTTACCTGCAGTCCACGCTGACCTCAAGAGCTTTTGCATTGTGCCACAGCAAACGCCTCTGAAGCTCAGAGAGAAAGATTTTTAGCCTGGAGTCTAAACACAGCTACAAAGCACTTCACAGTTAACCTCCTGCCATGTCAAAAAAAATGACCATTTCTCATGATTTTGGTTCTACTCTCCTAATTGCTTTCCAACCCAGGACCCCACTTTGTTCCTCCATTAACAGCACTTGAGCTTCCTCCAGAGCCCCTTGAGGTGTGAGTCAAAGAACTCACAGCTCCCAGTTCAGCAGCACCCGCTGCTTCGTGAGTAGGATCAAAGAACACAGCCTGTCTCTGATTCAGAATGATGATGCCCCATCGAGGGACTACAGCCACCCAAAATGACCCAGCATGAGTCTCCAAGGCCAGTGCTGTGCTCAGCCTTTGCCCCATGGCTGGAGGAGCCCATCCTGCCATGGGGGAGCAGCCCAGGCTCAAGGCACAGCCCTGCACAGATTGTCTTTGTCCCAAAGCAAATTTCCACCATTAATTGGCAACATCACCCCCCTAAATCCTTGCCTGGCCCAGCTACAAGAGATTCTGCATCACCACGGGTACCAGGGAAGGGGAAATCCATTCAACCCTCATTCAGTGCTGCTAAACAAACCACTGGACAATGCTTCTCATTGCTTCTTCTCTCCCACTTTTCCCTCTCTGAAAGCAAATGTGATAAACAGAGAACCAGACAATGACACCGCTGTTCAGCTGCTGCCTTATCAACGCAGGAAATTGTCTCTTTCTTTAGATCCTCTGTTATTGCTATTTCTGTAATCCGCTGGGATCGGCAGGGATAAGAGGTTCTTTTGAGAAAAAGCTTGGGGGACTTGTTATAATAATATGCCACCTCCATGAAAAGTTGTAGGCACGAGATAAAGCAAAATAAAATAAAAATTGAGATTTTTTTTATGCAACTCCTCCAGAACACGAGGCAGCCTTGGCCACAGGCTCAGAGGGAGTCGAGGCACAGGTGTCAGGCAGTGTTTGGAGATGTGGGTCTGCCCCATGGCATCCTCAGGACTTGCGTGAAACTCCAGCCATGCTCTATGGAGAGAACAAAGACCTGGGTGATGATCCTGGCTTTTCTTTTCCCAGGTGTGCTGCCCCTCCACAAAGCCCAGCAGAGCCTCAATCCTGGCAGCCATGGGGTGAAGATGAGGGGAATCCTCCCTGCAGCAACCTGGGGGATGCCCTGCCAAGCATCCCAGCAGTACCAGCACGACTGTAGGATGATGCCAATGCCAAGACTCCCGGTTTTCATTCCAAGGACTTACTCAGAGCCTGATCCTCTGTGCAGGCTGTGCAATGACACCTTTTAAACCTTTTTTATCCCAAGACTGCAAACCAGCAACTAAAGCATTGAGGCAGCACCAAGCACCTGATGCTTCTGACTGCCCCTTTGAGTGCATCCATCATCCTCCAGCAATAGCCTGGACATGCACAGAGCTCAGGTGCTAGAACCTCTCTTCTGTGAGAACAGGCTGAGAGAGTTAGGATTGTTCAGTCTGGAGAAAAGAAGGCTCTGGGGAGACCTTCTTGTGGCCTTTCAGGACTTCAAGGGGCCTGTCAGAAAGATGGGGACAGACTTTTGAGAAGGGCCTGAGAAGGACAAGGGATGATGGTTTTAAATTAAAATAGGGAGATTTAGACCAGAGAGAAGGAAGAGAATTTGATGCTGAGGGTGGCAAGACCCTGTCCCAGGCTGCCCAGAGAGGTGGTGGCTGCCCCATCCCTGGCACCATTGCAGGGGAGGTTGCCCGGGGCTCTGAGCACCCTGCTCTAGCTGCAGATGGCCCTGCTCCCTGCAGGGGGGTTGGACCAGATGAGCTTGAAAGGTCCCTTCTAACCCAAAGCACTCTGTGATTCTCTGATTCACATCTCACAGTGGCATGGCTGAGCCAAAACACCACAGACCCCTCCCTAGGATCACTCAGTGAGTGAACACCGTGGCAGTGGCAGGCTATGAAATAGAGAGCTGCGTCCAAGGGGAGTTGGGAACATCACTTTTTCCGCCTCTAATCAGCTTGTTAGCAGCCTAATAACAGAGAAGCCCTGCACATTACAAGCCCCTGAAGTGAGGCACAGCCTATTGTCGAATTGCTGCTTGACAGCCAGCTTTCGGCAGCCCTAAATTATCCCATGACAAGCTGCAGTGAAGAGGTGAGCAACCTTGCGCATAATCTACAATCATTATCATTTCCATCTTTATTACCCACAGTATGCCAAGCACATTAAGGAGGCTTTAAGTGAGCTTTTGTTTTGCAATAATTTCTTAAAAAACCTGCTTTCTTGTTAGTATCTCCCCTGCCATCTCATCAAAATGGAAATGTTGCAGAAGGCTCCATTTATTTCCTTTAATTCTCCTTCACACTTCCAGTCAGTGAGGGTAGAGACTTTTTGGTTGAGTCAAGGTTAAAGGTGCCTGTGCAGACCTGGCCTCCTTGTGCTCCAAGGTCTGATGCTTTCAGCAGAGACAGCTCTGCAGGACACATCTGAAACTCTGGCCTCCACAGCAGAAGATCTCTCAACATACCACCCCTGGCCCTTTTGCAGTAGGTTTTTTCCAAAAGACATAGCGTCAGCTGCTCAGCATCATGGGAACACGCTCAGGGGAAATTATCCCGGTCAGGATGGGTCCAGAGAGGGAATCCAGGCAGTGGGTCACCCCAGGGATTTCCAGGGAATAGCAACACCAAGGTTTATTTGTCACAGGCAGCTCTGGGCTGACAGGCGTGAGCTGTTTGCATTTAACATAAATGCAATTCTTGTTTTGGCTGGCAGGCAAAGAGGATTTGGGTCTCATTCATGAGATTTTTCTTTGTTCTCACTCCCTCTCAACTTGAGCACAGAGCTTCATCAGGGCTGGCCTCAGTGCCATGCGTACTGGCACCAGGACCACCCTCCAGGAGCTGAGGACAGGGAGGACACAGACAGGTTGTTTCACAGCACAAATCCACCCTCTGAGATTATCTGTCTTGGCCTCATCTACCCTGTGTGCAGAGTGGCACTGGGAGTCGCAGGGGATGCTCACTCCCCAGAGCTACAGGTGAGACGGAGCTGCTCTGCACCCCCTGCAGCTCTCTGCCATCCTGCCTGCCACAGCCTGGGTGAGCTCCGAGGCATTGGTGACATGATGCCAAAAGCACAGGTGTTAATTTAGATCACAGCAAAATGGTAACTGAGTGAGAAGCCACAAGCCACCGCACACCCCAGCAAGGGAAGGGATGCACTGAAGGTTTGCTCTGCTCGCTCTCCTTTGCCCTTACACTCTGCTGCTTCCAGCTCTTGAGGATTTTGGAGGGCAGGTTGTGTCTCCAGCCTCGATCACTGACTTGGCACCAGGAAAAGGAGTCGGCTGGGCAGCGCTTTGTCCCTTTTCCATGCAGAAATGGTCCTCATGACACCAGGGACCTGGAGCTACTCTGGGGACTCATAATCACCCAGCACACATGGCAGCAGCCTGTGCTGCCCACAGCTCCCCTGTCCAGGGAGGGGTAGTGGGGCCAATGGGTCACACAAAACCAGAGGGACAGGGAGGAAATGAGACAGGAAAGCCAGGAAGGGAAGACTGAGGGAAACCACAAAAACCAGGAAAAGAAAAATGGCACTGCAGGCTGAGGTCTCTGTTCCCCAGTAGAGCACAAGGATTGCAAAGCAGCTCTTCCCACCACAATTCCAAACCAGCAGGACTGAAGAGAAGGACCCCCTCTTTGCTTAGGACATGTCAGCCTCTCTCAGCCCCCTTCCTTGCAGCCCACAGGGCCACCAGACAGACCTCTCCCCTCTTCCCTTACCTTTTCTGCTGACTGCGACGTCCCAAAAAATATAGGGATGAAGGCTAACCACACAATGCAAGTAGTGTACATGGTGAACCCGATGGGTTTGGCTTCGTTAAAGGTCTCTGGGACCCCGCGGGTCTTAATAGCATACACAGTGCAGGTGACCATGAGAAGCATGCTGTACCCAAGCAAACAAATAAGGGACAGGTCTGAAATGTCACATTTGAGGATGCCCCGGGCAAAGTGGGGGTTTGTAGTCCGCTGGTCCTCGTAGTCAATGACAGAGTGGGACGGGTCCACGATGAACCAGATACAGACGCCCACGAGCTGCAGCGAGATGAGGCTGAAGGTGATGACCAGCTGGGAAGCGGGGCTGATGAACCGAGGGGCACTCACCGACTTCTTGCCCTGCTCGAAGATGCGGTAGATGCGGTTGGTCTTGGTGAGCAGGGCAGCGTAGCTGATGCTCATGCCAAGTCCAAGGAATATGCGTCGCAAGGAGCACGTGCTCAAATCGGGCTCAGCGATCATGAGGAAGGTGGTGGCATAGCAGAGGAAAATGCCTGTCAGCAAGACATAGCTTAGCTCCCGCCCTGACGCCTTGACAATGGGCGTATCATTGTAGCGCATGAAGGTGATGACCACGAAGAGGGTAGCAATGATGCCCACGATGGCAATGAAGACAGGGACCACAGCCCAGGGTGAGCTCCACTCCAGCTTGATGATGGGGATGGGGGTGCAGCTGGTGTGGTTCTCGTTGGGCCGCTCGTTGAAGTGGCACCGCTTGCAGTGGAACTCGTCCAGCTGGTACTGGTAGCCATCGCAGCGCTCGCAGTGCCAGCAGCAGGGAATGCCCTTCACCAGCTTCTTCCTCTCGCCCGGCTTGCAGGGCAGGCTGCAGATGGAGCTGGGGAGCTGGCTCCCACCTCCTGGCCACAGCATGTTCTCCACCTGTGGGGCAAGATGGCACCAGCCCCACTGATGCTCACATTGGGGATCTGTTGAGCATCCCTGGGGCACCGGGGGATTCACCACCTCTGCTCATAGCAGTGTTGTCCAGATCCGGCAACTCGCCCCATCAATACATCCCATGAAGGACCCCAGCCCTAGACAGCATAGGAACATGGAGGCAGTGAAGCTCTCCATCAGCTTCTTGGGAAGATTTAACACCAGAACCCCCAAAACAAAGTTCCTCCTTCCCCTCTGTTCTGGCTTCTTTTTCCCTTACCAGAGCTGCAGAGTCCTGAGACTGTGGGATATGGTCACACATGCTGATGGTAGGTCAACAGGGCTGAACCACAAGTGTGTACTCAGGGGACACCATCCCCCCTGACTCCTCACCAAGTCAGGCTGCCTAACTTTGCCTCCATGGGCTCCCTGGCCCCCAGCTTTGTTTGTTGCATCTCCTCTATGAGAGGAGAGAGAGTTGGGATTGTTCAGCCTGGAGAAGAGGAGGCTCCAGGAAGACCTTCTAGTGGCCTTTGACTACTTAAAGGGGGCCTTTCAGAAAGCTGGGGGGGGGACATTTTACAAGGGCATGTAGTGATAGGGCGAGGGATGATGGCTTCAAACTGAAAGCAAATTTAGATTAGCTATTAGGAAGAAATTCTTCACTCTGAGGGTGGTGAGACACTGGAAGAGGCTACCCAGAGAAGGTGTGGATGCTCCATCCCTGGACATGTTCAAGAGCAGGTTGGATGGGACTTTGAGCAACCTACTCTAGCGGGAGGTGTCCCTGCCCATGGCAGGGGGGCAGAACTAGGGGATCTTTAGTCTCTTCCAACCCAAATCGTTCTATGATTCTATAATACGTGGCCTTGATGGGTGCAAGAGAAATCTGTGGGACCGTCCCATTGGCATAGATTGTACATGGCCACGCTGCATGCAACAGCCAGCCCCCAGCCTTACTTTTAGGTGCAGGTGGTCAGTCCATTGCCCAATGACTTTGTACTCGGGAGTGGAGTTCCTGATCTGGTACTGGTAGATGTCATAACGCCCTGGTGCATCTCCATTCTCGTTGAACGTTACAGGAGTTCCAGCAATACCTGCAAGAGAAGGAGGGCTCAGCACGTGCAGCACTGAGCAGCACAGAGTGCCCTGGGTGATGGTGTTAAAGGAGGCTCTCGTTTGATGCTTCCCTCTTGGTGTGGGGTTTCTCATTGCTTGGAGTGCCACGAGCTGCCAGGATGATGCCAGTGTGGACACTGGGTGACGGAAGCAACTGGGGAAAAGAAAACCAACTGCAAACCCAAGCTGGTGCAAGGACCTTATGGTATCGATCCCACCAGGAGTCAGAGCTGACAGAGTGGTGCCAGGCACTGAGTGCTGTTACACCTTTTTTACTGCTTCTTTTAAGAAAGGACTGGGGGGAAGCATCTTTAAAGTTAAATCAGGTGAACCATACAGATAAACACGAATAAAAGGAAGGAAGAGAAGAATCAAGCAAGAGGGAAACATAAATAAAAAAAGACAGAGGAGATCACAGAGTACAGATAAATAGAAGTAATAAGGGGGACAAGATAGAAAATGTTTATTAAAGAGACAGAGCAGAGGAAAAGATGCAGTTCCAGAGATCTGCAGGCAAACAAGGACACGGCAGCATGATTCAGAGGAACCTCTGCCAGCCACGATGCCAGAAGGTGACAGGGGTAAGTAGCCAAGGGGAAAGGCCAGGCAGGGCAGCAGGGGAAGGGTAGGATTGCTGCCGGGTTACTCTCCGAAGGCTCCTGTGAGATGTTGAATCTCCTTGTCTGCTGATCTGCTGCAAAACAGATCTGCTGCACACCTTCTTTGCACCCAGTGTTTCAAGTGTGGCGGGTGCCAAATGGTGACACAGATCAATTGTGAGTGCTGCTGTGTGACCCATAGTGGGGGACAACCTGAGACACCCAGCCCTGTGGGGCCATTACTCCCCAGCACCCCAGGGATGGACAGACCTGAGAAGTTGACGTTGCGGATGTACTTGAGCAGCTCCACACCATCCACCGGGTCCATCCTGGGACACAGCCCCACTTTGCCGGGACACAGGTTCTTGTGCATGTTGTGCAGAGCATGCCCCATGGCGTAGACGGCATCGATGACAAACTGAACCTTGCCCTCCTGCTCATATGAGGAGTCCTGGCCGATCCGCTCGCGGTCTGTAGGTACATGTAAAGTACGGCTGCCACCTCCCTGCCATCCCAGCTGTTCCCCAAAGGGACGTTGCTGCTGCAGCCAAAGCCTTGCAAACAAACCCATTCTGGACTGAAGCAGCTAAAAACTCCAACCCCATCCCCAAAACTACAAACCCACCCACCAGTCAGGGCACCCCTTTCCCAGTGAGAAGCTTATTGTGCCCAGGAATGCCCCAGGAAGGAGCACTGAGGGCTGAAATTAATCTCAAACACCACAAAACTCTTCCCAAAACAAACCTCAAATTGTCAATATATTTCACAGTGCCAGATCAAGGCATTGGTTGTGTCAGCACTGCCAGGGCTCAGGACTTGAGCCCTTCCACCAGCTGAAAGTTCTCCTGTCACCTGTGTGTCCCCTGTCCAAAGGGGTGACAGCCAGGGACATGCTGTGGCTCTCACCTCAGACCCTCTGAGCTCTTGCTGGGAAGGTTTGGGGTATGTGAACCAGCCTCTGCAGGCAGGAGGAGGGTGACGGGCAGCCAAGAAACAGATCCCCTGGGGAAATACCTAACCAACCTCCCTGTAATGCAGCTCTGAAAATGTGGGTGCTGGCACCCAGCTGTGCTCCCCAAGTCATGTCCCAGTGCCATGGGACATACTCATCCTTACAGGTCCCCCAGCAGGACATGGGCTGGACTGTGATCAATGTCCCATCCTCACCCCCATGGGCTGACCCCCTTCAGCTCACCAGCAGCTCCCACCGGCTCAGTCTCTCAGCAGCATCAAGTGACCACCCAGGAAGTATTCATCACCAGCTGCATGTCCTCCATCTCCTTCCCAAAGCCCCATCACCCTACTCCCCTTGTCACCCCCTCCCACCCTGCTGACCCCTCAGCCCTTTACAGCCTCCCTGGCCATCCCAGCTTGTGGGATCCTGCAAAGATCTGGTAATTACCAGCGACAGCTGCCTGCCTCTCCTGTCATAACCACCCTTAATGGGAGTAGAAAAATGTTCATCATTTATCAGAAAGACACCAATTAATGTAGTGTGCTGTTAATTACAGCTAAGAAAGCAACTCCCACGGGGCAATGCCATGATGCAGAGCCCAGCCTCTGCACCTCCACTGCCGCCTCTGTGGCATGGCTGGGCACCCCACCAGGTCACAGCTCCTTTGGCAACAGCAAAAGGAAAGGAGGGTTCCTCAGGGAGCTGAATGCACAGCCTTCCTCATCTGGAGAGGCAGCAGCATCCTAGGAAGTCATCTAAGGGTATCCCAAATTAATGCTGGCTCCACCATGCACAGATGTTCCCAGATGCAAGGTGGGGTTTGACAGGGACCAGGGCACACAGCCTGCATGGGTGGGGACAGAAAGGTACAAGCAAGCAGCAGTTGCTGGTCTCTTCTCTCCATGCTGTGGGAAGGTGGGACAAAGCTGATGCTGGATGCAGGACAAACCTGTGCCGAGCAGGGATGGTCCCAAGAGTCATATGCCTGGAGGTCCCTGCGCCGGGACAGAGAGAAATGTGGCCCTGACAAGACACTAAAAGCAAATTGGTAGTGAACTGACTGACAAGAAAAGATGATATCAAGGAGGTGAATTTACAGCCCATCCTTCAAAGATATAAAAATGCTTTTGGACTATGTGGAGATTACTCACTTGGAACCCGTCAAGTTAGCCTTTCTTCCATGTTACTGACAAGAACTATTAATCTTCTCCCACAACTTTGGGCCTTTCCCTGCATTCATGTCTTGAGGTGCAGTCAAACCATTCTGTCTTGTCAAGATAATTACCCATTTTTAGAAAAGTGTCATAGTCCAGAGGAGCTGAGCCTGTGGAGATGCCCCAGTCCCGCTGCCACCCCCAGCACCATCCTGCCACCCTCCAGAGGCTGCTGAGCTCAGGGCACATGGCAGGACCCAGGACTCATCCCTTCCTGTCTCCTCAGCATCTGAGCAGGCACCTCAAATCCCACTTAGGTCCCAGCAAGTAAAATACAACCTGTTGTGATAACACAGGCTGTGGAAGCCAGAGTTTCCTCCCAAACATCTCTCCAGCTTGCAGCAAGCAGCAGTGAGAGAAGCTGGCTCCAGAGTGCCAAGGTTGAGCCACTGAAGAGAAGCAGCTGTCTCCAGGGTTGTCCCTTGGGCACCTTGCCCCAGGCCCTGGCTGCTTTCTACAGACTGGAATTAGGTTGGTGCATAGACGGGGCAAAGCTGATCCGACAGCTGAGGCTTGCTCCTAACATGGAGATGATGTATCTCCGCCAAACTTGCAGCAGATTAGGGCCGCAAAAGAGATGTGACCCTACTGATTATAATAGAAGGGTCACGCATCATTCTACAGGCTGCTAATTAATTTTCAAGTGTGTGATGAGCCTCTGCAGTCATCTCTCAGAGGATGGATGCAGTTATCTTCTCAAGCGGTGGATGAGACGGGATTAGCATCAATTCCCATCGCATTCCTGGCACCAGCTTTTGGCCAGACTTAATCAAAATCGCTCACAGTCCTGCTCTGGAGAACCAGGGCGTGGTGCCACATCTGAATCTCACAGGTGCTGGGAGCAGCACCCAGCACTCATCACCATGAGAGGTGAGCCCATCCACGGCGCAGGGACTGGCCCAGCCATGAGGAATGATTGCTGCAAGGATGCTCCTCTTTGCAAGGAGGGCTTGAGCTTCCTTCGCAGCAAGGCTGGCACTGCCCATCTGGCACCTGCTGGATCTGAAGGAAAGCTGAGCAGAGGCATTGTCCAGACAGCCCTGACCAAGCCTCAATCAACAGGAGCCTTTTATCATAACTCCCAGGCGAGTAGTGCAAATCCTTCCCCCTTGGCCTGGCTGGAGCACACTGTGCTGGAAAACAGACAGTGCCAGCAAAAAAAAAAAAACCAAAACCAAGTTAAGAAAAGACTGGAGAGAAGCAAAACAGAAAGGGGGAAAAAATATGAGGAACCACAAATAAAGAAGGAAAATCAAGTAAAAGCTCCTCTCCTGCCCAGCCCATGCTGCTGCTCTGCATCTATCTGCAGCCTGGTCAGGCAGAGGGAAGCGTGCAGAGAAATCCCCAGCCCCGCTTCAAAGCAGAGTTACCATCCAGACTTGCTAAACGAAAGCCATTAATTAGCTCTCCTGGAAAAAGAGTAGCCCATAGAGCCTGGGAACATCTTGCAGTCCCTGTGTGGGTGGAAGGTCAGGGGACACAAGCATGAGCTGTGCTCCATCCTCCTGCCCTTGCCACCTTGCCTAGCAAAGCCAGCACTGACACCAGCTTCTCCATCTCCACTTGCAGCACCCCAGCACCAACCTGGCTGCATTCGCACATGTGTGAATTATTAATGAAGTGGTAGCTGTCAGGATGCTTACCAGCATGGCCAGCCAGGCATGAGCAGTGGCTGCCTCCCCAACAGGAGCCTGCCCAACCCAGGGAGGTCAGGGACACAGCCCAGCCAAGGGAGCTTGGAGGTGGGGAAGGATGCTGAGGAGATCCTACTGCAAAAGCAGCTGGGAGATGGGTCCTGGCCTGACCCTGGGCCCAGAAGGACATCTTGGGGATGAAGCACACAGGTCCTGATTGGTATCTTGGAGATAACATGAGCAGCTGCCAGCAGGAATGACCCCAAAACCTGGTGCCCACCCCAACCCTCACCTTCCTCCCTGCAATCCCATACATGAACGAGAGCCATAAGCAGTCCTGTTCAGTGATGGGACCCTTTGGTTTGTTTTTTGGGCTGCAAAAGCCAGTATTTCTCTGTGCATGTTGGGCTCTACCCAAACCTGAAGCTCCTGGGGAACGTCAGTAACAAGAAAACAGCCCCAAACGGAACATTCACATAAGCCGCGAAGCAGAAGTGCACAGATCTGCACAGGCAGGTTATTTGCTTCCTCATGCATTATTTCCCCTCTCCATTTAGCTGCCAAGCAAATGTTCAGGAGGTAATTTTTTTTGCTGAAAAATGCAGATAATTTAAAGACAGTTCCTAGGACATTTGCCATGTTGTGGTTTCAGCTGCTTCTACTAATACCTTGGTCCTGAAATATTGCTGGTTTACATGCTGCATTACAACCAAGATGAAGAGATCACTGGTTTGCAGAACCTGGTCATGCATTTCCTGGTGCTGGGGATTTCTTTATGTGGTCAGGAAAGATGAGGAGCTCCAGCCACCCAAGGCCGTGGCTGGGGCACATTCTACCTCTGGCACCTTAGCCACAAAACTACTTGGGGAAGCTGCAGCACTGGAAAGCTCTTGCTGGGACAGAGAGGTGTCCCCAAATCATCAGCTGAACATTTTAAGAACACCTGCAAGAGACAGGACATGGAAGAACCATCCCTCTCACCCTCAGAGGTTAAAAAACCCCAACCCTTAATAATCAAACTTTCCAGGCATATCCAGGTCCATTTGTCCATCAGCACACCACAGCTTCCACAGACGTACCTCCCAAGGGGACAGGGGACATGGAGATGTCCCCACCTCCTGCCACATCGCAGCCTGTGAGCTGCTGCATCGTTATCTGTCTTCAGACAGTGCCAGGCAGGCAGTAAATCTCTCCCATCCCTCAGTAAACATGTCACCTCCTTGAGCCTCCAACCATCACCTTGGCAGCAGTGCTGTCAGAAAGACAGATCCCCTGGTTGCCTTGTTTACCGCACTAATCCCAACAACCCTCTTTTAGCTGGAAATGGCTAAACATGCACAGTGGGAGTTGTGAAGGTGGTCGAAGGTGGAATCAGGCTCTGCTGGGATAAGGCTTTCTGCCTGGAGTGGCACAGGGTCACATCAGCAAAGCAGTGTGCAAAGAGACATGGGCAAACTCCACTCCAGAACATGTCCCAGGGCGATCACCTCCTCTCTGGGCACCCCTGCACCCTCCCATGGGGCACTCCGCAGCACCCAGCCTGCAGGCATGGGCAGGCTGCAGCCACAGCCTCAATGCTCGCTAAGCAAGAGCTGGATCCTGATCCAGTGTTAGCAATTGGCCTCATTTCTCTGCAATCACCCCAGCTTTTAGCTTGCTCAGGTGAGAGGGAACCCCCCTGAAAGGGAGCAAGGATGCACTTGTGGCTTCATGCCTTTCATGGGACAATGGTCTTTCTGCCAAGCACACAAAAAAGAAAGAGGCAGTTATCCAAATGCTGCTAAGCAATGAAGAAATCAGCCCCAAATCACAGAATCATAGAATCATTCTGGTTGGAAAAGACTTTGACGATCATCAGGTCCAACTGTTAATGCAGCACTGCCAGGGCACCACTAACCCATGTCCCTCAGCACCACATCCCCACAGCTTAGAAAGCCCTCCAGGTATGGGGACTCCACCACTGCCCTGGGCAGCCTGGGCCAGGCCTAGACAACTCTCACAGGGAAAAAATTTTTCCTAATACCCAACAACCCTAATTGTTACCCAACCAAATAAAAAACAAATCCTAATTCCCTGACACAACTTGAGGCCAGTTCCTCTTGTCCTGTTGCTTGCTCTGTGGGAGCAGAGCCCGACCCCGCCTGACTCCAACCTCCTGTCAGGGAGATGTCAGGAGCCAGAAGGTCTCCAGCCTCTCCTTTTCTCCAGGCTCAACAACTCCAGGTCCCTCAGCTGCTCCTGACTTGGAGGAATCCCCTGAATCTGGGTGGGTTTGTACCCACAGAAGATGGGGCCATGGGAAGGGAGATGTGCATGAGAGGGAGCAGCTTTGCATAGGGGCTGTGCCTTCACACACATGCAAACCAAGTAGATTACATGCTTGCTGAGATCCCTCACAGCACTCAGAGATGCACAAAAGCATTTTTGTGCAATGCTCCTGCCCCCTTTTAAGCAAGCTGCTGCCGTCATGAGCCCAGTGAAAACCTGAGTGCCTGTGCAGGTGAGCAGCTCTGCATCGCTCACATTCCCCATGTTGCAGAAGCACCAGCATTTCTTCAACCTTCCCCCAGATTCCCACCTGGCTTTTTGCTTAGTCCAAAAAAAACACGCTCACGACCGAGACTGCCACGTGCAGAGCATTAATTGCCACATAGCTGCCTTAAGCTGGGCTGGCAGCTCTGGAGCAATAAGGACACAGCTGAGTTGAAAAGGCCATAAGGGGAAAGCACGGGAAATTTTTCTGATGTCTGCCCTGGGCTCTCTGCCATTGCCTTCAAGTCCCTGTGCACCCCTGTGTGATACAGCACCACATGCCTGCGGGCTTCTGATTGCCCACAGTATCCCCACAGCTCTTACTGGTGCACTTCTTGATGCTGCTGCCCTTCTTCAGCGCGTGCCGGCTCAGCTTGCAGTGGAAATTTTCCTCCCAAAACTCAGCAAACCAAATGTTTCGGCGGTTGTTGTCCAGAGTCCTGCTGGAGAAGTAGCGGTCGAAACCTGCCCAGGGAAGAGTTGATAGAAGGGATAAATCTCTGGGATGGCAGAAAGAGGTTTAACATGGCCTAGAACCCCCCAGGCAGAGGGGAAGGAGGGTCCCATGAGCAATAGGGTCTAGGGACATAGAAGAGGGGGGGTTTGTGTCTGAGCTGACACTTGTGCAAAGCTGCAGGTTGGAAAGCCCACTCAGAGAAGACCCCTTGCAAAACACAGAGTCTTTGCAGTCCAAACTCTGCGGTTAAGGGGATGTCAACTGATCCAGGGGGGAGCTGAGGGAACCCACTGAGCACAGCCCCTTACCTTTGACAGAGACCCGCTTGGGCAGGATGGTGACAGAGCCCTCAGCCACCTCCTCCAGGTGCAGGACCGGGGAGATTTTGGAGCCCCAGCTGTCTGAACCCATCCAGATGAAGTGGCCCGTCTGGTTTGCCCTCTTGGCCGCCTCCAGCACTCTTCTGCGGAGAGAAGCAAGAGGCGCTGGCACTCACCAGCACTGTGGGGCCAGGGCACAAGCTTCATGTCTAGCCCAATGGAAATGGGGATGCTGGCAAGAGGGAGGGTTCAGCACTGTTTGCTCCTTTTCTGGGCACTCATCTGGTGCCAGGCACCATGCATGACCTGATAAATACGGATACACAAGAGTGAATTTTGCTGTGCGTCTCCCACACCCTTCATCCTCTCCAGCATGGGTTCACAGTCTGCTTTTCCCACTTCATTTGTATATTTGCTGACTGGTAAATCGAATTTCCCTCTTAATTACCCAACATTAGGGAAAAAAAAATCAGGTTATGTTGCAGCAGGCAGAAAAAGCAGCAGAACTGGAGAGCATGCCTGTGCCCTCAGCTCTGCTCATCATTGCAAGCCACAGGAAAGAGCTGGCCAGTGCTGTCAGTGCCCAGGCTACAGCTAAACTGGGCTCTGCTGGTCTCAACTGGGCACTGAGAAGCAGTGGGGGCCTGGAGATGCCATCCATCCTGCTGAGCATCCCTCAGCATGGCTAGATGCTCAGCTGCACACACTTGCACACTCCACCAGCACTAACCAGTTGAGAAAGTCTGAGCAGGTGGGTGGGAACTTCCCTGAATCTGACCCTGTTTTTTCCCCAGGGCTCTCTGTCCCCTCAAGGGTCTGTGTGTGTCCCCAGCAATGTGGGTCTAGGGCCCAGGGCAGCTTCATCTCCCCATGCAGTGAGGAGGTTAGGTTTGTGACTCATCCCCCACCATCGGGAGCCGATCATTTCAAGTCCAAATGGTGTTTAAAATGTGGAATAAGGAAAAAAAAAAAAAATCCACCATACAGATCAAGCAGAAAGTGGAGACAAGCTGGAAAGAGGCAGCTGCCAGGAACAAGCAGCATCTCCAGCTGCCTGTGGTCCTTGTGTGGGGTAGGATCTCCCTGGGGAAAATTGAGGAGGATCCTGTGAGATTGGTGATTTACACCTGATCCAAGCCAGGCAGAAATTCCAGCAACAACCATTCCCAGGTCACCTTTCTCAGGAGCATTGCCCTTTGTGTTTCGGGAGAGGCAGCACATCATCTACCAGGCTCCACAGTCCAAGCTGGCACGAGGGTCGGGATCACTGCAGCCTCCATGCACAGACTAAACCCACATTTACCCAGCATGAGATATGCGTGTGTAAATCACAGCACATGGGATGTAATCCTATTTGGATGGGTAAATGTTTACAAACCCCAGTTAATGGGGTTTGCCATTTACACAGTGAGGTAAATCCCCCGTTTCTCACCACACACATGCTTAAATGTCAGGTTTACAGACATTTCTATTAAAGAAGGGGAAAAGAAACTCAGAGCATTTGCACATCTGATGTAAACTGATTTAAAATCACAGTTTACCCACATTTACATAATGTTTGCTGATTAATGAATTAGATACTTAGGAAATCAGGGGTAGTTCCATGTGAATCATTCTGCTCCATAAGCAATGGAAGCTGCAAGACATCGCTTCACTTGAAGAGCAGCCATCACCTCAAAGCATGGCTGTGTCCCCAGCCCCTCCGGGAAGTCAATGTGGCAAACAGGGCAGTCCCCAAATGTTCCCCCCTGGACCCTTTCCTCTTCCATGCCTGGGGCTGAGGCTGCACAGCAAAGCAGAGCTGGCACAAGGATCCTTCCATGGCTGGTGCTCAGCAAGGCTTCACATCAGCTCTGACCCAGCCCATAAGCAGTGTGAAGCAGCCGGGCCACGACAGGAGGGGTTTCCAAAGCCATCAGAAAGCAGATTTTTCCTCTTCTGAGCTCTGTGTTGCTGTGGCACAATGGCAGCAGCATGCCCAGTGGCTACTAAGTCAGCTCTGGTGGGTACCTGCTACAGACGTGTCCCTGCCATGCTGCAAGGTCCATCCTCTCCCCATTGCAGTCACATCCATGCCACAATGCAAAGGCAACTATGCAGACACATCTACACCATGTTGTAGGCCTGGTTGGTTCCTGTTGCAGTGCCCAGCTCCTGCCATTAGCATCCCACATCCCATGCCCTGGCCATCAGCAGACATAGAGCACATGTTGGGCTCAGTATGGGTGCCCTGAAGTGCATTTTCCCCCCCTCCAGCCTCCCCTCGCAGCCAGGACAGTCCCTCTGCACCTGATATCGTCTTCATTAGCGAAGATGATGATGGCCCGTGCATGGGAGGTCTCCAGGAGGCGGCGGATGATCTTGTCGAACTCTCCTGGCTTAGGCTCCCGTGGGATCTTGACGGACTGGGCCACGCACACCCCCCCTGCGGCAGAGAGAGCCCTGGCACTGAGACACCCCCACAAGTCCCCATCCCCTGGGCACAGCCCCTCTCCCACAGCGGGCAAAGAGAGTTATCCCCAGTTCACCTGCACCCCAGCAACAGTGAGGGGCTCAGCACCACCCCCAGAGCCCACTTCCCACCACCCAGACCCCCCAGGACACATACTTGAACCATCCCCTTACACCATCCTCTCCCAGGTCACTGCCTTCACCCCTCCTCTCCCTAACTACTCAGCCTTTCTGTGTTGCCTTCCCTCCCATCCCACATCTCTGTGGTTCCTCTCTGCCTTCCACTCACTCCTCCTAGTGCCTGTCATCTCAAGCCACAACCACCTCATGCCTTGCCCCCCTGACAGACACACTGTCCCATCCTGGTGGCTCAGAGAAGGTTTTTGGCCAATACTGGGAGCATGGCACCAATCACCAGCCCCTTGCCAGCCCAGGACTGGGTTGCAAAGGGCTCTACATACGCAATGGTCAAATTCTGGCAAAACCAGCCAATAGGAAGAGGAGACGATGGGCTGCAGCCCCAGCGTGAGCCCTTTGCCCCTGAGACAGCAGCCTGACCCTGCAAAGGGTTTTATTCCTATCCCTGTGGCACCAACTGAGCTCCCAGACCAGCTTTCCACGGGGTGATTGCAAAAGCAGCTAATTAAAATTAAAAGAGACAAGGGGAAACTGGCAATTGGAAGAGTCCTTGCATGTGGCTGCTGGGCTCCCAGCCTCCATCTCTACAGAGCCAGAGCCCTCCTGCTCCAGCGTTTTTGCAGATGTCAATAAAAAGAGAGATGTGAGAGAAAATTAAACATTGTGGGACCTTCTGGATGTAATTGATGGTCTCAATTTGCATAGTAAATGACATGGCTGATATCTCACCTGCCCCTAAAAGATCCCCACTTAAGCAAAGGTCAGAGTAATTAGTACACGGTGGCAGGGATAGATTTCCCAGCTTAAGGCCCTGGAGAAGAGCAGGGGGATGATGGGATGGGCACCAAGGAGGCCTCTGGGATGGGAGGGTTTACTCCCTCCTGCAGGGCTAGAGAAAAACTGGGATAATTTGTTCCTTTTTAGCCAAAGGACAGAGAAAGGGGGTGGATCTGATGGGCGCTGACGATGCAGGGATGGGGATAACATCATCCCCCAGCAAATACCTGCTGGGCAGGGAACATCTCCGGCCCCTGGCCCCACACAGCCCAGCCACAGAGACAGGGTTTTTTGGGTTGTTGGTTTTTTCCCCTATGGTAGGAAATCGGGCCAATTTGCTGTTTGCTTCCCATATGGGGAACCAGATGGATGGAGAGGAGGGAGTTGGATAAACAGACTCCCGGACAGACAGATCAGCCAGGCGAGACAGGCAGCAGCAGGCAGTGCCAGCAGCACGGGCATGTCCCTGCCCAGGGGACACTTGGTCCTGGTAACCACAGAGCCCCCAGCCAGGCCAGGGTGGCACCAGCTGTGCCACCAGAGATAACAGCTCAGGCTAAGGAGCCAGTGCAGCTTAATTACAGTTTCCATGGCAATAAAAGGAGAAAATCTAACAAAAGCAGCAGTTTGCAAACACAAAAACCTTCTAAAAGCCCAGGCGCAGAGTTGGGAGGGTGTGTGCACACAAATGATAGCTTGCGGCTAGCACAAGCGCACACCCACATGCCACTGGGCATCATGTGCTCTGCTCCAGGCTAATGTGAGCACAGGAAGGGACACACCATGACACGTGCCCCTGAAAACATGTGTTCTCGTAAGCGTGCAACATAAGGACACAGAGGTTCTGGGTGTGCACTTGGCAGCTGCAGCACCAGCCCCTTCTCAGTGCAACCCCATCTTTGAGCCACACCTGGGACAGCAGCAATGTTTTGCACTGGTGTCCTCCACAAGTGTTTTATTCCCCAAGCAGCAGCTTTGAGCATCTCCAGGGGCAACAAGTGCCTTGGGTGAACTTCTGGCAGAGACCATCTCCTGCACATGGGAAGAGGGGGTGGCAGAGGAGATGAGCCCATACATACATGAGAAAAGAGACTAAATTGATGGCGTTTCAGAAATGCCCATGTTACTAGGCAGCTCTGTTAGATCAAACTAACAAAGAAAGTAACAAAAATGTGATACTGACTATTAGAACCTTATTAATGGAGTGGCTGGAGAGCATGGAGCAGTGGAGGGGACATAGCCAGGCCAGCAGGAGAGGAAAGCAGGGACAGGGATCCAAAAAACGGCTGGATGCTGGGAGAAAACCGCCCTGAGGATGGACACAGTTATCTTCAACCCCTGTCTGCACTGACCACCCTTTTACTAGAGTTCAGCAGGGCTTTCCAAGCTTAAAAATAACACAAACTTAGCCTGGGTAAAAGCCACCGGAGGTCTGGGACCCCCATGCTCTCACAGCACGCTCCTCCAGCCTCCACACTGATGCTGACAATACTGCTTAACATTTTATCTTCGTAATTAATGAAATCTTCTTAAGAATGAAAAACAGAGGTCAAGGGGGTCGGTGGCTGGGATAGGCAGAGCTGCATGTTTCAGGGCTCTAGCAGCCCTGGCTCTCAGTGCCTGCATTATTCATGGCCCCTGGGTGCCACAGTGGGCAGGGGTATTTGCCAAGCATTGCTCCTACTGGCTCTGCACAGAAATTCATTTAGTCCAAATACTCCTTTAAAGCAAGAATCAAAGCAAGGAGGTGGCAGCAATGGGGAGGCTGCTCTCTCTTCTCTGGTGGGATGGTGCCACATTGCTCCCTGACTCCAGCCAGGGTCTGACTCTGGGAGAAGGTGGGAGGTAAGGGACACGGACCCTCTTTCCTCTTGCAGCTTTGTGAAAGGAGCAATGAGGAGCAGAAATAGTGGGCAAAGCTTCCACGACTAGGACAGCATCCCACAGTCACCTGCTGGAGACAGCTTGGAGACAGACACCCGATTGAAGGATGCTCAGATGAGATCACATTTGTGCCATCACTGATGGACAGCAGCATGGGATGCAAGGCACTTGCAGCAAGAAACAGTCTCAAAAAACCCAGCTCAGACCCATTCCCAAAACTCTCATGGGCTGGGGCAGCAACCATGCACCTGGACCTGCAGCTCCAGGGTCTGGGAGCACCCAGAGCTGATTTTGGTTCCTGTCCCAAGCCCCTGCAGTGGTGGCAGCCTGGTCGTGTGGTGCCAGAGACAACAGCTTCACAGGGAGGCTGCTGGGAAAAGCTGAGGATGAAATATTCAGCAGCACAGATCCAGGGAAGCAGAGACCAAGAGGGAGAGGGAAATGGTGGGGATGTAATTGCAGGAGGTGATCAAGCATGCCCAGCACTGCACTCACAGCCCTTTCTCAGCCGCCTGCCAGAACTCATAATGAGCCTACCCTGGTTAATAAGCTGTGGCTGCTCCATCCCACCCAGGCAGGTCTTGGCACAGAAGAAGTGTGACCAGCAGGTCAGGGGAGGGGATCCTGCCCCTCTGCGCTGCTCTGGGGAGACCCCCCTGCAGTGCTGAGGCCAGCTCAGGAGTCCTCAGCACAGGAGAGAAGGGAACCTGTTGGAGTGGGGCCAGAGGAGCCCCAGCGATGCTGGGAGGGCTGGAACCCCTCTGCTGGGAGCCAGGCTGGGAGAGCTGGGGGGCGTTCAGCCTGCAGAGGAGAAGGGTCCAGGGAGACCTTCTGGGGGCCTTTCAGAACTTGAAGGGGCCTGTCAGAAAGATGGGGACAGACTTCTGAGCAGGGCCTGTTGGGACAGGACAAGGGGTGATGGGTTTAAACTAAAAGAGGGAGATTTAGACTGGAGAGAAGGAAGAGATTTTTGATGCTGAAGATGGTGAGACACTGACCCAGGTTTCCCAGAGAGGTGGTCAATGCCCCATCCCTTGACCCATTCCAGGTGAGGTTGGCTGGGGCTCCGAGCAACGTGCTCTAGTTGCAGATGTCCCTGCTCACTGCAGGGGGGGGGGGTCAGACTAGATGAGCTTTAAAGGTCCCTTCCAACACAAACCAGTCTGTGATTCTATGATAAAACTGAGATGTGCAGTGGGAGCAGCTCTGCAAAGAGACGGATTTGCTGTGGGGCTCATCCTCCAGTAGACAACCTACCATCCTGCCAGGAGAGCCAGGGCAGTGGGGACGTGTCTGCACCTCACAAGTACCACCTCAGCCCCAGGAGCCAAACTGCAAGGGTCTGCACCCAGGGCCACCCAACAACCCCGTACACCCACCCCAGCCTTGCGCAGCTTGCCTGTAAGCAAATCACCTGCACGCCACCCCAGGCAGGGCCAAGCCCTCCAGGAGAAAACCACCTCCAGCATGTGCCCCTCCCACCAGCAACATCCCCATCCCAGTGGGATCTCAGCATCCCCTGGCATCCCCATGGCTCTGCCGTCCACTCACTGGGGACTCTCCTCATTACGGTGGGGTTAACGTGTGTTGTCAAACACACATCAAGGTTTAATCTCCACCATTACGGGCTCGGTGGGAGCACAGATGCTCTGGGAAGCGCAATGCTGAAGTGGCCTCTTGATTGCAGGTAGATAATAAGCTTTTGCTGTCGCTAACCCACACCATCAATCAGGTAAAGCTCTGCTGGGGCTCCCCGCAGAGCCAGCAGCTGCCAAGCACTGGGTAAGCACGGGTCTGGTATGTTGAGAAGGGAAGCCCAGCTCAACTGTGCTGGGAACAGTGATGTGCATGTCCTCTCAACCCCAACATGCTCCCCAGGCAGCCCTGGGCACCTCTAGAAGGGGATCAGGCTCTGTACAGCCCAGCAGCGATGGCTTTCTGCCAGCAGCACCTGGACGGCTCCCCTGCATGCTCCTGGTCTTCCCTTCCTGACCCTAGCCATTTAAATGAGATTTCCAAGGCCAGAATCTTAATTGGCTGCTTCCCTACCCCAGGATTCATTATTGACATCACTTCAAAGCCTCCAGGAGCCAACTCATTAGAGAAGTCATTAGGGACACGGCTCTGTGCCTTCGCAGAGGCAAAGCTCCTGCACCATCATGAGATCATTACACTTTTGTTTAACCACGGAGCACGGGACGCCCTGCACAAGGAGAGGGCTTGCATCATCTGTCTGTCTTTCTGTCCACCCATCCATCCATCCTCAACACCACAGCAACAAGTGGCCTTGCATCTGGGGAAGGCTCCCCACATCCCATGGGTACTCGCATGCAAGCTGGGCTGGGGAAGAGCAGCGCGATAGGCAAAAGGCCCCATGCCACAGCACAAGCCAAGGGATAACAGCAGTGCCAACAGGATGCCCTACCACCCATCACACACAGCTGTAATCTCCCCTTTGCTGTACTGGAGCCCTAATGACAGTGACATCCAATTATCCAGCATGGAGGCTGCAATATCCCATGAGTTCCACAAACCCTAACGTGTTTCCTGATGCAGCCAAATCTCAACTCGTAGGCTCCTGCACTTGACTGCAAGGTGGACGTCTTGCCCCTTCCCTCCTGGGAATGCAAAGTAGGGAGTGATGGCTGCTCCCTGATCCCCACATCTTTGCAGCATGTCATCCCACCTCGGGGATGTCAGGTCCCTCCCTGCATGTCCTGGGCTCTCCATCTCTCATCCCCATCACTGGAGGCTCCTGGCACTTGCTGCCTGCCTCATCCCTGGAATAGGCTCAAACGCTGCTCTTCAGTGTTTTTAAATCTCATCAAACATTATGAATCAGAGCAATTTGAGCCTGCTTTTCAACTGCCTGCATTGCTAGGCCAAATTGATAATTAATGAATTTGCAATGGGGAAAAAAGAAGGGGAAAAAAAGCAAGTCTCCAGCTCAAACCTGGGCAGGACACTTGGAAGCAGTAAATTCAGGTTTCTCATGTAGGTAACCACAGGAAGAATCTTCTGCTAAAGATCTAATCAGCATTTGCCTGGCATGACCCAGCCATGTTCACCAGCCCATGGGCACCCCACAACACACATCAAAAATATTGAAGAGCAAGATACTGACTTGAGCTGCCTCCAAAGCCCAGGTTTGGGCTGTAAGACAGAGCCTGTGCACCAGCTCCAACCACAACTAATAATTCCTCTTTGTCCAGCCCCACTCAGGTCACTCGCCAGCATGAAAATAAGGAGTGGAGTTAAGAGGTAAGGGCAGAGATGACCAGTAACCCAAATCCATCTCCAGCTCTCCCCAGTCCCAGCCTGCCGGACACTTTGCAACCCCCAGCAATTGCTTGAGGGCAGGGAAAGTTTTTAGGTGGGGAAACTGAGGCACATCTCCTTTCAGGCTGTATCGGGGGAGGGGAAGAAATATAATTTCAGGACCCAAGGTGACAATGGCAGCAGAGCCTCAGTGACCAGACCCATCCCTCCAGCTGCCCCATCCAGCACTAAGAGGTGCTGCATCCAGCAAGAGCTGGGGATAATTTTTAGGACAGGGTGTGGGATAATAGAGATGAGCACAGACACTCAGGGGATGGGTATAGCCATGATTTTGGCCCATCAGTGCCTTACGGAGTCACGCTGTCAAAGGACCTCTCAGAGATAGTCTGTTTGAGCCCCAGAGACAACACAGATGTCACCACCCTTGGTGTTATCTACCTGTTATCTACACCCGCAGGAAAAGATTCACCCCAAATTCTCCCAAAGAGCGAGGACCATTTGTGCTCCCAGTATCGTGCCGTGAAAAACCACCTGGCTCTGTGCGAGCTGCTGAGCAGAAGGATTTGGCTGGGGACCCACGACACAAGCAGCAAATGACAGCCCTTGGGTGAGCTGAGATAATTGAGCACTAACTGCAAAGGAACAGCATCCTTGGGGATGAAAGGGAGCTGGGTTGCCAGCTTTGCCCTACTGCTCGTCACACCTCACTGTCACAGGGCTGAAGGTCACTCACTTGACCTCCTGCATGATTTGCTGGGGGGTGGAATTCCAGAGGCAGGTACAAGGATCAGGTGACCACCAACATCATTCTCTCAGCTGTCCCATAGAGATGGCATCCATAGGACCCAGGGTAATGGCACTTCCTACGGCCAGAGAATAACCAGGCTTAGCAACCACCAGGATTGCATGTACAAATCCACCATGAAGTGGTATTCGCTACTTGCTTATGCCTTAAGACTTGGGAGTGACTTTCGAGGGGGTGGGTGAGATCCTACTGCATCCACCAAAAGTAATGAACACAGCTAAAACCAGAAAGGGACAGCCACAGATGTCACATGGGGATGGATGAATGCATCACAAATATGTATCAGCCTCTTAACTAAAAATATAGAAAACTCAGTGAAGGATAAAACAATTGAAGGGAGAAATGACAGTGTCAAATTGATCCAGACACATGACTAAGGAGCCTTGTGCTGGGCTGGAAATATGGCCCTCTTCACATAAGCGAGCACTGCACATTACGACGTATGGCATAACACACCGCATTCACCAGCTAAATTACAACATAAATCTAATGCTTCATCTCTGAGAGCTCAGTGACAGTGGAGATGTCAATGCACATAGAGCCAAAGAGCTGCAGACGGGTCTGTGCATCCACTGAAAGGATGCCACAGAGCAGGGTAATGGGGAGATGACGTACAAGAGGAGATAGGGACACTGGGGGCACCCTGATGTTGTCCCTGCTTTGCAGCTTGGTGCCAAATGTCAATACAGTTGGCATCCACCCACTGCCTTGGCAGGATTCTTTGGGGGAGCACTTAAAACCCCTCAAAATGCCCAAAGCAAATTCATCCTTCGCAGACTTCACATCTCTGCAATGCTAGCATCCAAAAACACCCATCATGCAAGTGAATAAGGACTGTCCGGCCGTCGGTGCAACCACCAGCAATCTCCAGGGGCCAACAGCACAATTGCCAGAGTAATTGCAATATATCAGATGTAATGACTGCCCAGGGATGTCTCAGCAGCCCAGGGCCAGCTCCAACTGCAAGAACCACGTGTCCCCAGGGTGAGGAGGTCAGTCTGTGCCTTGAGCAGAAACACTTTCCACTGTGACAGGGAAGGATTTAATGTGAGGCTTTGCTAAAAATTGAAACTGAAGGTCAAGTTGATAATGCATCAGAAAGCAAACAGCTTGAATGCTAACTGCTAACTACAGCAATGAGCATTATTGCCTGATGGAAATAAAAACTGACTCTGAAGACTCAAGCTTGGCATGAAAAATGAAGCAGAGCCTTGTCCAGGAGAAGAGCGGTAAGAGGTTCACCCTGAGCCTGGCATTGGTGAGAAACCTCCCCAGGCAGAGCCATTGGGGCAGGGACTGGCTCCTTCCCCTGGCATAAATACCCCCACATGGGTAAGCTCCACGGCTTGATAAACTGCTGGCAAGCCCTTGGCAAAGGGCTGTCTCCAACAGCCCTTTTACATCACTTTGACAGGCTAGAGGCACCTTGAAGCAGCAGGACCCTTTATGATGCTGGAGAATTGCAAATGAGAGCCAGGCATATACAAACAGGCTATAAAAGAGGGGATGGATCCTTCACCCATTCCCAGTGGCTCTGCACTGGTAAAAAGGTGTCAGCAGAGCTGTTTTTATGAGGGAAGACAAAAAGGTGAAGCAGGCACAGCAGGCACAGCCTGGCACTTTCTCCAGCCTTGCAGTTGCCACCACAGGGAGCAAGGCTGAGGGATTTTCAAGTCAAAAAAAAAAAAAAAAAAAAAGTATATTCCTAGTATGTTCCTAGTCCTGCCTCACCATTATGGCTTCAAACTGGAAGAGGGGAGATTTAGACTAGAAATTAGGAAGAAGCTCTTCACTCTGAGGGTGGTGAGACACTGGAAGAGGTTACCCAGTGAAGAAGTAGATGGAAGAAGTAGATGCTCCATTGCTGGATACATTCAAGACCAGGTTGGACAGGGCTTTGATCAGCCTGCTCTAGTGGGAGGTGTCCCTGCCCATGGCAGTGGAGTTGGACTAGTTAATCTTTGGGGTCCCTTCCAACCCAAACCAGTCTGTGGTTATTCATGGCTGTAAAGCTGCCCTCCTCAGATGGAGGAGCAAAGCTGATCCCCAGTACTGCCTCCCAGGGAAGATGCTTCACAGCGCATCACAGAGCCCACCCAGGCACCCAAGCGAGAACCACTTCCCCACGCTTGAACTGACAAACGACAGCTCTTACAAACAAATGTGTTCCTGCGGCATGAGCAGGGCAGCAACATTACTGCTGATAATGCACGGGCTGCACTTGCGCTTCTGTGATACCGCTATTATGGTGGAATTATGCTTTTTGATAACTAAATTATCACTAATGCACATAATCGTTAGGTTATGTGGATACACAAATTACAAGACTGCCTCAGCCCTGGATTAATACACGTGCATTTCAACTCCATGTACACTCGTTTACTCTGCAATTATGCTGTCATATCATTAACCATCTGGTTATAGGAACTCGTGGTAACCACAGGTAGCTCCAAGAAGTGCTCATGCTGCAGTAGGGCCAGCAGTCACAGCAACCACTCCTTACTGGTGCTTAATGAAGGAGAAGTATGGGTTCAAATTGTGCCCGTGCATCACAGAATCACAGAATTGTTTTAGTTGGAAAAGATCTTTAAGGCCATTAAGTCCAACCACTAGCCCATGTCCCTCAGCACCACAGCTCCAGGGCTTGGAAACCCCTCCAGAGATCACAGGGTCTCCGCCCCTGCCCTGGGCAGCCTGGACCAGGCCTTGGCAAGCCTTGTGGGGAAGACATTGTTCCTCAGCTGCAACCTAAACCTCCCCTGGGGCAACTTGAGGCCAGTTCCTCTTGTCCTGTCCCTTGTTCCTTGGGAGCAGAGCCCAACCCCATCTGGCTCCAACGTCCTGTCAGTGAGTTGTCAGGAGTCAGAAGGTCTCCCCAAGCCTCCTTTTCTTCAGGCTCAACAAGCTCAGGTCCCTCAGCAGCTCCTCATCAGACTTGTGCTCTGGACTCAAACCAGGACAAGCGGTAACCCCAGCACCACTTACACCCCCATCCCCATCACGGGGCACACAGGCAGCAACGCCCCACACCCAGTCCAGCTGTTCAACAAGCATTGCAGACTCTGGCTCCAAAGCATCCCCACACACTCCACCTTCCAAAACCACAGCACTGTGAAAATATTCTGCTTTTCAAGTTAAAATCCTGAAGAGCAGATTCCAGGTTGAATCCCCAGATGGGTTTCTCTGCCTATTAAAAGCACAGCCGGTTCCCAGTGCCAGGGCGTGCGCGTGAGACAGAATTAACGCAGTTCCTATTTATAGGGCTTTGATTAGGAGCTCGTCACCTAGAAGTTTTTATTCCTTTATCCATTTATAAGGCCATAACACAGTTTGACTAGCTCCAGATAGGCTGGTGTCCCACCGATTTTGCCAGAACTTAATGTGCCATTCAGATACAGTTAAGCCCGTAATAGGCGGCAGCCTGCGCGCTGCAGGGTTTTAACTGCCTCGGAAAATGCTCTTTAGCTCTTGTCTTGCCCCATGCACGTGATGCTGCGGCGACAAAGCGATGCCGGAGCCAGGAGGCACCCTGGTGCTTTGCTGGTCCCTCTGCAGGGTGTCAGGGCAGCTTCAGGTCTGTGGTAATAGCACCCACAACAGCAACACCCAGGGGTCTTCCCCACCCCAGCCAGTCCAGGGAGTGATGCTCAGCCACCTGCGGGTACCCACAAGCTCCTCCACTGCTCCCGAGGCTGCTAATCCTCACTAAGCATCCCAGCACTCCTGTCAGCAAAACACTTTCTGGCTTCAGACAAATCCTCCCAAAGAGTTTTGCTGAGCATGGGCTTTCCGCCTGTCCACAGCCTATAGACAAGTTAAAGCACGTGCCTTTGGGGATAAATCCATTAAAAAGGGGTGAAACATGCCTTGGTGCCAAGTTTAGTTGCTGTTAAAACCTGGGAGTATTTGTAAAAGTCTTTTCTTCTGGAATGTGCTCAGCACCGTGGCCCAGCCATGAAGGGAGGGGTTTAGACCAGCTCAGAGGATCCAAGGTCTCTTGATGAGCAGGGAACAGGATCTCGAGATGCTTGCCAAAAAGAGCCATCAGCAATGAAGCAGCTTGCTCTGAGAGCAGAGGCAGCTTGAGATTGCTGGTCCCAGTCCTTGCTGGAGAGCCTGGATCCTTGCTGGCCATCATGCTGTCCTTGCAACCAGCGGGGCAGCCACAAAACTTGCACTGCCTGGGGGTCACCCCCCAACAGTGTCATCCGCCCCTGCTCACTGAAACCACATCCCAGCTCAGGCTGAGAAGCCCAACTAGATGTATCCCTCCATTCCACCTACTGCCTTTTCTCCTCCAGTCCCACATGCTCTAAAACTCTCTGAGCTCCCATCCTGGGAGAAAACCCACTCACCATCCTCCCTGGACTTCTGGATAAAGGCCTCCACACCACTTTCACCATAGCTGCCCTCAGAGGCTAAGGTGGAGACGTAGTTCCATTTGAGGGCTTTGACGATGTCAACCATGGCTTGGGCCTGGTAGGTGTCAGACGGGACAACACGGGAGAAGAAGTCATAGCGGCTGTTGTCACTCAGGTCTGGTGCAGTGGAGGCGTAGCTGATCTGGGGGATCTGGGATGGAGAAAGACAAAGTGTCAGGAGGAAGAGGTGATCTCCACCCCACTGCAATGCCCTCACCTTGCCCACACTCCCAAAGCCCTGTTCTGGAGGAGAGGGAAGTGGAAATCAAGGAAGACTATGGGTCAGGTTGGAGTATGTGCCACCAGTCAGACATGGGATGATCCACAGCACCCAGGACAAGCAACTCATAGAGGTGTGACCACAAATTGGAGGATGATCAGCTCTACTGAGTCTTGGTGGCAACCCGAAGTCTTTAATCTGGTGATTTCCATCCTAATGAGGTACAAGGAGACACAAAACCAACTCAACCCATGCCAGGACACACATCTCCTCTGCAACCTCCAAGACTGGTCTAAACCCACACATGTCAATGTCTGGAAAGGGGCAAAAATAGAACCATCAGAAAGCACAGGAGCTGCTGCTTTACGTTTCTGCCCATAGAAGCACCTGGCTGGGCAGAGCCCAGCAGAGCAGAAGGATTCCAGGATCTCCTAAGGAAGAAGAGAAACCATCCCCAGGACAGAGCAGCCACCAGTAAACCCTTTTGAGGTCGACCAAGGAGCTGGGCAGCCCTGGGATTTCAGGGAGAGGTTCAGAGCATGCCAAACTTTCATTTTGGCATGTTCCATGCCTGCCTGCCTGCTTTGATCTCACCTCCATGCTCCCTGGGAGCCAGAGCAAGAGCTGTGGGTGCCTCTGGGTGCTGCCTGGGCAAAGGGGACTAGCACTGTCTGGGGAAAGCAGGTACCAACCCTTGGCCAAGCAGGCTGGCTGGGAGCCATCAGGGCTTGGGGAACCACCTGAAGCTCAGGGACACCCAGCAGGACCCCAAAGGGTTTCCCAAGCATTGGATGTGCCCACAGTGTGAGAGGTCAAAGCAAAAGCATTGATCCTGGCCCAGAATAGCACTGCTAAGATCTCCCTTTGGCTTCCTGCCCCAGGAAGGACAGATCTGACCCCACCCTGCCAGGTCCTGTCCACTCAGGCTATAAATAAGCCCTCTATATTAATCAGACCTGCTGCACCTCGCACACTCTATTAGAATGATGTAGCACCAGAGGATTGTGCGACGCTTAACACTTACACAGCACCTTACAGCTCCACAACGCACCACAGATGTTAATTTAACTTAAAGATGGAAAAGGCTTATTAAATTATCAAGCCCAAGTTCTCCCCACTAGAGTGAAGCTCCCTATGGGGGACATACCAAACACCCAGACAGCCCCATCCATCATCCCCTTGTCCTGCACCCAAGTAGGGACCTATTCTGGGTGCAGCCCCGCACATTCCAAGGGTTCTCTCCCCAAAACCTGGCCATGGTTTTAAATTCAGCAGTGATTTAATTGCAGGGGCTGAAGCCACAGGGCAGCAATGCTGCAGAGACAGTGACAGTCATACCTGGAGCTGGCACAGATCAGGGAAGGGTTCTTCCACCTGCTGCCCTCTCACCTTGCCACAGATGCTGCTTTACTGCCAGGAAAGAGCAAATGGAGGAGGAACATCCCAGAACATCACTGATCCCAAACTGCCCTGGTGCAGAGCAGCAACCCCCAGCTTTTAGAGGACTTTCCCAATCTTCTGCTCCCTCTAATCAAGTTTAGGAATAATTCAGCAATCACCACATGCAGGATCACAAACCCTGCCAGGCCACAAGGGCTGGAATGGATCCCAGTAATCCCCCAGGTTCATCAGGCACCCGGGTCATGCTGAATGCCCAAATCAGCTTAGGCTGCCTTTGGCCTCACCCATCACCACTCCCCATTAAGCAATTGGCCAATTCCCAGCAGCAGAGACATTTGGCTGGGCTTGGAGGGGATGGGGAGAGGTTTGGAGTCCTAGACCCAAAGGTCTGCAGGGGTCCTAGTTCAGAGATCATGCCACCTTGCTGGGAGCCTATCTGGGTACCAGCACCCCAAGGATGAGGAGGCTAGCACTGGAGCCACCCTACAGACCCTCATGGTTCTCTAAACCCCTCTGTCCCCCTCTGCTCCTGCTCCCAGGCTATACCTCACAGTTTCTCCTTTGTTTCTCTGTTATTTTCCCCTCTTCCTCTTTCTCTCTCTCTCCTAAATGGGATACTGGTGTTAGAAATGCATGACTCCACCTGAATGCTAAAAGGCTTCTGGAAAGGAGCAGCCACCCTTCTACCTGCCTGCAAAACAGAAGATGAAAAAAGGGAGAGATAGAGAAGGAGCAGGAGAGGGAAAGGAAGGAATCTTTATCAAGGCACAAAGAGGATTACTCTCTGTGACAATCTGCTTTGTACTCCTTTTCGAGGAGCTGTGATCTGCTCGTTGGGTATCTGTGACTGGGAGCAGGTACATGAGACTTGATTAAAATTCTGCTCAGCAGGCGAAGTGCTCGCCTGGCAAGCATTCATCCTGGGGAGGGAAGGGGGAGAGGGGGCTGCTCTGCACCTGCTCTCCCTGCCTCCTCCCTGTCTTGCCTGGCCAAGGGGTAGACATGGGTGGCTTGGGCTGGAGGCAATGCCCAGGTGATGACAGCAAGATGGCACAGAAAGCAGCAGTGCCCATGTCAAAGAAGATTTGTGGTCAGTGATGCAACCCTGACTTTCATAGAATCACAGAATTGTTTTGGTTGAAAAAGATCTTTAAGACGATCAACCAACCATTCCCCCAGCAGTGCCAGGGCACCACTGACCCCTGTCCCTCAGCACCACAGCTCCAGGGCTTGGAAACCCCTCCAGGGATCACGGGGACTCCACCACTGCCCTGGGCAGCCTGGGCGAGGCCTTAGCAATCCTTGTGGGGAAGAAATTGTTCCTCAGCTCCAATCTAAACCTGCCCTGGGGCAACTTGAGGCCATTTCCTCTTGTCCTGAGAGAAGGTCTCCCCTGAGCCTCCTTTTTTTCCAGGCTCCCTCAGGACCCCAGGTCCCTCAGTTTCTCCTCACCAGACTTGTGCTCTAGACCCTTCCCCAGCTTTGCTGCTCTTTTTTGGACATGCTCCAGACCCTCAATGTCCTTCTGGCCAAGGATCATTTCCCAAGAATTCTTTCCCAATGATTTTTTTTTTTTTCTCTGCACTGTGGTTTAGTTTAAACAGATCCCTGCCTCCTCAGCAGGACACTGGTGATGGAGACTTCCCACCTATTCCCAGTGCCACTACACATCCCACCCAAGCTCAGACTGAACTTAGAGATCCAGGGCACATCTGGGTTTAACCCCTGAGCTGCCCATCCTGTTCGAATCCCTGCTGGAAAATGAAGTCTAGAAAATACCTGTTGATCTACATGCTACAAACTGGAAGCTGTATTTTAATAATCAAATGGAAAGAGCTTTTCTCTCTCACTCCTCTGCTTTGGATAGAAGTGAAAATAAAATACCAGTTCCCAAATGACCATTTCATAGAATTCTGCTTTTTCCCCCCTCTGCCTTTTTGATCTCCTGGTCTACAATAGCCCAACTCCTGGCACCAGCTATTTTCTCAGATAAAAGACAAAAGTCCTTTTAGATCCATAAAAGCAAAATGCAGGCAGGGAATTCAAGGTTCTTAGAAAGAAGGAGGCTGAGATGGGGAGGGGGAGCTGGAAACATATCTCAGATGCATATATGGGCACTGGTAATACCTTGGCTCATCTCCAGCCTGGGATAAATACTGTGGTGGTGGTGGGGAAACCAGTGGGATCAACTGTCCTGCACCCCAAAACTTCCTTGTCTCATCAAGAATGGGAATTAACCCCAGGGCAGGGGATAAACCCTTCTTCCTCCCTTTTTTGAAGCAAAACCCAGAGTCAGAGTCATTCAGAAGCACCCACAACCTGAGGAAATGTCCCTCAGATTAAGAGAGAAGGTGGGACCTAGTGTTAGGGATGTCATCCTGCTCCCCCCACACCCTGGGTCAACAGACTGTTGTGATCAAGATCAAATACACTGGAAAAGCACCTCTATTTTATAACCATATCATCAACACTGGTTCATGAGCTGGTGATGCGTTTTCTCTACCGGCAGCGGATGGAATCCCTCCAGATCAGGGAGAATTAGGCAAATGCGATGATTTCAGTGTGGCCCCAACCAAGGCTTAAAACCTCAGTCTGAACATCAGCCTGACCAGACAGAAGGGAAGAAGCCAAACAACAAAGGGGCTGTTACACAGCTAGAGTGACTGACATTGGTGAGGAGCAGCCACAGCAGAAGGGGCTCCCGGCACCCCCCCCCCCCAACACCATGCCAGAAACAGAGTCAGGAGCAGCTAATTCCCTAACCATAATTATTAATTTCATGCATATCTTATGCAAACCTCTGGTTCACTGACAAGATGGAACTGATTTAATTAGAATTTCCATCATCAAGCCATTTGGACAGCAGCTTTTAATTAGGGAGAGCGTAAAGCACCACAGGGGCTGGGGGAGTGAGAAGCCCGAGTGGAGATGCTCAGACAGAGTGAACCCTAGCTCCCAGCCCACTGCCCCTTCTCCAGGGCTGCAGGATCAGGATCAGCACCAAGACAGGATCCAACCCTCGGCAGAGTGATAACAGTCCCACACCCCACAGGCTCTGGGCTGCTTACCAGGTCTCCGTGCCTCAGTTTCCCCAACTGAAAATGGGGAGAACAGCTCATACCATACAGGGCAGGCAAATCACTCCAGGATCACAATGCACTGACACAACACACAGACGATAACGAATTCCTCCATTTCCCAGCTCCGGTGCCACCAAAAGGCAGCTGCTCTGAGGTGATAGCTATGCTCAAGAGGACACAGCTTGGGGCAGGGAGTGACAGGCTCCCTGACCTGCCCACTCCTTTGCTGCAACCTGTTAAACTGAGCATGTAAATCAGGTAGCTCCGATGCTGGGGCTGACACTGGCTGGGCATGGGCTGCTCAGTACCCTTCAATAAATCTGTCTCTTCTCAAGAAATAAAGCACCGAGAAATAAAGAGCAGAAGCTGTGGAAGGATCTCCCAGCCAGCTCTGGCATGGGTTTGCACAAAAAGGAGACAGCTCAGACAGGTGAGCTGGCAGCAGATGTAAAACCAGCGATGAGAAAGAAAAGTTTTTCTTAATTGCCCGTGGACCTGGCTTCCCACATGAGGGAGGCAGCTCCAGCAGGAAACCCCAGTGCTGGACAGGGTGGTTGCATCACTTTTTCAAAAAAACCCACCTCACATCTCAGCTGAGAGCAAAGTCCAGGATGCAGACAGCCAGGGCTGCTGCCCTTCAGCTCCTCACAGGACCTGCCATCCCCGCTGCCTTCAGCCTCCCACTCCTCCTTGCTGAGCTGTGCCATGCCCAGAGACTGTGAGCGGAGCCACTGCAGCCAGGGCAGCACAGGGTGGCCAGGCAGCTGCAATTTGTTTCAATAAACCCAGTGAAAAACAAGTCAGTGAAGTGGCAGGAGTGGGTGATTAATCAGAGCATCCCCCAGCCAGTTTCCACCTTCCCGCCTTCATGAAGGTTATTTACTCACTAAGTGTAGTATCCCTCTCACATCACCATCCCCAAAGCCTCAGGGCATCGCCGTGTCCCCCCCCCCCCCCCCCCCCGCGGAAGGGAGCAGACACAAGCCTGGGAGGTTCAGCACCAGGGGCCTGATCCAGCTTTGCAGCCCCAGGGGGCTGCAGCAATCTGGCCCCATGAAGCAAAACTTTGTGTGCCTGCAGGTGCTGAGCACCCCTGGCTCCTGTGTCATCCTCCCTTAGGTGAATTAGTCATGCTGTACAACATCCCTGAGCTAAACACAGTTGCTGCGCTCACTGCCATGAAGAAAACAAGCTCCTTAAAGTGTCCAGCATGTGTCAAGTCCATCCTTTCACCAGGGATACTCCTCACCCCAGCTGAGCATTAGAGCTTCATCATGTCCCAGCTCTTTCTGGATGGGGTTGAAAAGTTCACCCCACACCCTGACGCATCTTTTCAGGGATCACATTTGCAGGGGACAGAACGGGTTCCTTATAAACCATCATCATTGTGGTGGTTCAGGAGACAGTGGGTAGAGCTAGGGCTGGAAAGCCAGTGGAAAGGGGTGGGAAGGAGACAGAGCATGCCAGAAAGCTCTCACAGTGACACCAGAGAGACGCTGTCACAAGGAGCTGAGCAGTGGGGATCCGGAGGAAGGTTTTTCTGCAGACAGAGCTACAAGAAGTGATGAAACCAGTTTGGACAGAGGGTGCCGCATCTGCAAGTTGTTCCACTGATGTACAGCTTTAATTAGGTGGTGGCATGTAACGAAGGACATGTTAGTTATTTATGTAGCATGGGAGCGATAAAACCCCCAGCTGGGAGGGGCAATACTCGGGCTACTGGGGAAGGGCTGGGAGGGCTGTGAAGGAAGGGAGTGGGGAGAGGCACAGGAGAGGGGAGCATGGGAGGAGGTGAGGGACCACAGAGGGGGACAACATCATCCCAGGGCAGGAATATGCCCATGCAGATTGTCAGAAGTGGAGAATGGGCTGCTCCGAGCTCTCGGGGATAAACTGCGGGCAGGGGGGGTTGCAAGGCTCACAGCAAGGGTTCTGCAGCACTGTCCCAGTGGGATGCAGAACTGCTGGAGCACGGCAAGGGGAACCATCCTGGGTCAGCAAAGGGAGAGGACAGCTGCTGCCTGCAATCTGAGGGGGGCAGGGGTGTGGGCACACGCTCAGGTGCTGGGGTGGGCAGGAGGAAGCTGTTTGTTCCTCGCCTTGTTGTGTTTTCTAATTGATTTTGGGCCTGCACCAAACACTGGATGTGGTACAACCCTCCTGAAGAACTTCCTCAGTGATTTAAAAATCAAAGTACTTTGAGGGAACTTGAAATGCCCTCATGATTCCCCCCACACCAGCTGCTCATGGGGAGGAGACACAGATCCCCATATCCAGGGCTGGCATACCCAGTGCTACCCCAAGCATTGAGAGCAGGTCTCCCCTATTTCAGCTCCCAGTGCTTTACATCAGCATGCCTTTGCTGGGGGAACGGACGTGAGCAGTCCTCACCTCATGCCATGATGCCACAGCGGGAGCCAGAGCTCTGGCAAGTGTCATTCCCGAGGGAATGGGCAAAGGCAAATGCTTTGCAGCAGGGCCTGGAAAGGCAAACGCTTTGCTGAACCTCCATGCAGAGTCACCCACGCTTAAAGGTCAGCAGCAGCGGAAATGGAAGGTGCCTTATATTCATTTTTAAGTATGTCCCTGCCATAAACCTACTATTTGAATAATAAACAGCAGCAGCAACTCTCAGGTTGGGGGTGGGTGGGGGGAAGAGCCTCCTGAGCCCCCAGCTGTGTCCCGTGAGGTGGGGTGGCTTAAACCCCCATATCCCATGGGAATGGTGTCCCTGTGCTGGGAATCATCAGGGAGAGCACTCTGCATCCACCTGCAGGCATACCCCCCCCTCACCCACACACAGGCATTCGAAGCTGTCTAGGAAGTGTTGAGCTCATCCTGCATTGTCCCCTCCCAGGGATTTCAAGGTCTCCATCCTGTACCTGCTCATCCACTGATTTCCATTTCCGGACTGTCACGTTGTGCTGAGGTCAACTCTGGCTTTCAGAACTGCTGGGGACACCCAGGGCTTCAGACATGCCCATGGGCATCAGCAGCACCAGTGCCCAGTGCAAGGCTGGGCCATAGGTTCATCTGGGCTTAGTCCTTCCTCCATGGTCTGCTTTGCCAAAGAATCGAAATTGGAGGAGAAGGGCAAGAAAAAAACCCCAAACATCTAGAAAGGCTGTAGGCACCCCCCCGACTCCCCCAACTGTCACGCTCCTGCCTCTTTTCCCACTGCCTGCCTCCCTCCTCCTCACCAAGGCAAGCATTCAATCTTTCCTGTCTCTGCAAATAGCTTTTAAGTTCCTCCCGCTCCCTCTAATTTATATTATTTTAATTATTGAATAGCCCTCTCACTTGTCGCCTGGAACATTAACACATTTTAAAAAAAGGGACCTAGGAAAATCAAATTCCATCAGCTATCTGGTTTTTCCGTCTTCACTAACAGCTTCCAGCCCTCCCAGGAGGGCACCCAGCACTCTCAGCATGTTGGGCCAGCAGAGGAAGCCAGGGGAGAAAAAGGCAAACAGCTCCATCCCTGCAGAACCGAGGGGTTTTGGGGTGCTGGGAGGGGAGGCAGAGCTGGGACCCTGCTCCAGGGAGTATTCACATTTCCCCCTGCCGTTTGCTGCAGAGAGGGCTGTTGTGCAAGCACTCTCTAGCCCAGGGACCTTGCTGCAGATAAACAAATGTACAACAAGGGGGAAAGTCATTATAAACTCGTTGGCTTTCCTGCGGCTGGCATGGAAAGCAGCCCTGCAGTTCCCTAGCCATTTGGCTACAGTGTGACCTCACATTTTGGGAGTATAACCCACACCCCCTTACTGAGCCATCCCCCATCACTGGTCTCAGGGAGTGTGGGGTACCTTGAAATGCTCCCAACTATCAGCTGCTCGCAGGCAGGCAAGTGGAGAGCATTAGTCTGTAGGTGACTGGTGTGTCTTATATGACAGCAAAGGGTATTTTACAACCAGGGTCCTCCCACACTGACCCCACCAGGTGACACCGCTTCTGCAGACCAGCCAAGACCCCCTCAAGTAACAGCCAAAGCAAGCACCCCAGAAACCCTCAGAGAGCTCCCAGGGAGGCTGGACCCTCTCCAGCCTTAGAGGTCTCCAAGATCCACCACAACCAAGCCCTGGGCTACCCGCTCTGACCCCACAGACGGCCCCGGTGGGCTGAGCTCCCCACAGTCACTTCCAACCCAAGTCATCCCACCCCACACATCCCTTGCAAAGCAACCTCCCTCCCACAGGCTCGATGACTCCTGAAGCATCAGCATCCACCCTTGCCACGAAGTTGGGGGAGAAGTGATAAAATTCCTCCTGCTAAAATGTCATCACTGGAGGGAGAATGGAGGAAGGGATCCCCGGGGATCTGGAGGAGGCAGAAGGCTTTTAAAGGCACCAGTTCCTGCCTGCTCCCAGGTGTGGAGGCAGAGGCACGCATAGAGAAACACTGCAAAAAAAACACCCATGGAGGTTGTTCCAAGTGGTTATTTTTACCCTCGCCAAGCCCTACCTTGAAGAGCCGGAGGATGTTGGCCACCATGATGGAGACAGAGCTGCCCGAGGCACCAATGACACCGACCACTCGCTCCGGCTTGGTGATGATGGGTGGGCCGCCATTGATGCAGCGCACCTCAGTGCTGTCCTTCTCAATGAGGGCTTGCACAAAGGTCAGCGACTGCTCCAGGGCGTGTGTGTCCCGTGAGCACGTGTCCAGGATGCGGGCACCCAGGGTGATGTTGGGCAGGAGGTCGGGGTCGTTGTTGATGCGGTCCAGGGCGAAGAGCATGGCCTCCAAGCGATGGATGCCCTTCTCCTTCTTCAGCTCCCCGCAGGCTTTGCCCTCCGCCCCCCGGCCATGCACAGGGAAGAGCCCCCCGAGCGTGATGTCCCCGTCGATGCGGATGGAGTTCATGTGCGGGTAGCCCTGGCCTTTGGGCTTGGCAGCACCCCCGGGCACCCACCCCCAGCTCCAGGCACTCAGGAGGAAGCAGAAGGAGAGACACTCCACGCAAAAGTAACCCCCGCTCATCGCCAAAGCTGTGCTGGGGCAGAGCTGGCAGCCCAAAACCTGGCGGCAGTCAGGAAGCGAGGCTGGCAGAGGTGGGCAGCATGGCTCCCAGTGAGCTCCTGTTCGCAGCACCGTCAGCAGCTCCCACCCGTGACGCTGGCCGCCAGGGAGCAATGGGTGGCTGGGCTGCAGGAGGGCACCAAAGTCTGCATGGCTACACCAGGGAGAAGAGGCAGCGATGGAGTCGTGAGCCCAAGTGAAGCTTTGGGTCCTTTCTCTGGAATCCTTGAGAGCAGGGGAGGACAGGAGGGAGGGAAAGAGAGAGAGAAAATTAAGCAGGAGCATGAAGAAGACATCAGCTATTCTGAGCTTTGTTCAAGGAGTCCGGTGGAAATTAGTGCTGGGGGTTATTGCTAAAAACAGATTGGGGATTCACTTGATTTTTGATTCATGGCAGCAGCTTTGGCTCAGCCCAAACCACATCTGGGCAGAGGGGCTGGTGCAGGGGCCCCAAGCTTGCTCTGCTCCAAAGAGCAGGACCAGGTTGGCGGCCAGGTTGGGGCAGAAGGGAAGCTCTGGAACCCCATCCCCTCTTCAGAAAGCTGCCAGGGTGGGACAGGCCCAAGACAGTGCTTAGAGGGGGGCAAGACCCACATGCACCCACAGCCCTGATCCCTGCCTGCTCTGGAGCATCATTCCTGCCCCAGGGCACAGACAGGCACAGGAGCCAAGCAGTCACCTTAAAGTTGAGCTGGATTTAGTCTCTGAGCTGATCTGGAGAGAAATCTGCTCTTTAAATAGCCCTGCTGTCAAGTGATGAGTCCCCTCCTCTCCTGAGCATCCCCTGCAGCATCCACCTGCCCCTTCCTTGTCCCCATCGATGGCCCTGCCAGATGCAAGCTCCTGACCCCAGCAAAGCAGCCTGAGGCTGAAGATCTTCCCAAGCCTCCTCCCAGGTCTGCCAGGCACGTATCCTCAACAGGGGTCAGAGACACAAGCCTTCCCCCATCCCCTGCACCACTGAGCTGAAGCAAGGAGATGCCTAAAGATCCAAGGGCTGTTTCCCAATGGGTTTTTCAATTGCCAGCCATAAGTCCTCACATCTCAAGCACCATCCTGCAAACTGAGCAGGCTGGGAGCTGATCTGCAGCTTAAGCGAGAGCCGACATGGCCAGACACTGCTGAAACCCAGCATTATGACTCTGAATCGCTACCCTAAGCATTGCTGCTCCTGCCACTCTTCCTTCAGGCCACTGATTTCTGACCCAACAGCTGCTTCCTTGCAAGTATCCGTTATCGACAGCTTCCAGTAGTAAAAATTGCCTTGGTGGGAGTTTGGCTTTCTGGCTGCCCCAGGCAAGCAACCCGAGGGTCCGCTCAAATTAAAAGCAACAAGGATGGATCATCAGCTGTGTGCTGCGAGCACTGTCAAAAGCCCTTGGATCCCAAACTGGGTGCTCATGGAGGAGGAAAAAGGGAGTGAATGGTCCCTTAGGAAACTGGGGCAAAATCACTGGTGAAGGCACCGGGACCAGTGCCTGGGTGATGCCCACAGGCTGTGCCCACAGACACATGCTCCATCCTGACCCACATCCCAACTCCAGGGACATCGGTAGCCCAGGCACCAAGCATGGCCCATGGGGAGCATTTTGGCATCACCAGCTGCTCTCTCTTGAGAGGTATCAATCAAAGAGCAGCCCTGTCCTTCAGCATGGCATGGGGAGGAGGCACACGTGGGTCTCAGTTAAACATCAGACAGCCTGGGCCAAGATTTGGTGCTCTCACCAGGTGGCAAAAACCCACCTGCTCTTGCTAAGCTGACATCCTGTCCTGCTACCCTAGCACACCAGTGCCCATACCATATCTCAGACATGTCAGCTACTCCAGAGCCAGCGCTGGAGCTGGCGGAGAGGGCTCAGCTCATCCCAGCCCCTCCATCCTAGCTCCACACCTTTGGGGGAGTCTCCTGCTTGCAACTCAGGGGGAGCCCAGGGGATTCTTAACTCTCACCATCTTCCTGCACACCACATACTCCCTCCTCTGTGCCCTCACCTCATCTCTTTTCTTTCACCACAGAGCCCCTTGAGTGAGCACAGGGCACTGCCACAGTATTGGCTCCAAGTTCACTGAAGAACAGCCCTTTGTTCCCATCCCCACATCCCCGCAGCCCACTGCCTCAAGTTTCCTCTGTGGGAGAAGGTTCTCCCCAGCAGCCTGTCCCTGCTGTCTCCGAACAGCCACTGATGGATGCTGCAATGATTAATGTAAGGCACCAAAAAGCAGAGGAGAGCCAAGCAGGCAACTGCATTCCCCAAGTAGGCCAGGCTGCATCAGTAAGACAGAAGAAACAGCTTAAATTAGCCTCAGCTCAAGCACAGAGCCCGGCATCCAACCCTGCACCTGCTGGGCCTGAGCCTGAGGTGCTGCTCACCGGTGACAGCCATGCTGAGCCCCTTTACACCGTGGAGATTCCCAGTGGAGGAGATTCCCAGCTCCACAGCCACCCCAGCCAGGTTGGCTCTTGCCTCAGCTCAGCTCCGTAAATTATGCATATCCCTGCCCACTGGAGCCACTTGAAGGCCCATCTCCAAAGCACTTCTGACAGCCGTGGCTTTTAAGCAACCAGAATTACCCAGTGCCGAGCTCTTTGCTTCGAAAAGCAGGAGCTCAGAGTGCTGCAGCACGTGACCCACCCATCTCATCCTGACCCACTGCTGGGAGAACCCCTGCCAGCATGGCCCCATTCGGACAGGATCAAGGACAGGGATCAACCCTCAGCACAGTCCCATCTTCTTTACAAGAACCACTCTGTGCACGAGCAACAGGGCAAGAAAAGTGGCTCCTGCTGCAGCCTGGAAGGGGGTCGGGCTCTGACAAGGGCAAGCAGGCAGATGATGGGGATACACAGAGATGCTCAAACACCACAGCCCCCCCACACCAGCTGAAATCAGGTCATTTCTCACACCGTCACCACTGGAGCTGACATTTCTGCCCATTGGAGAAGGCGTGACGGGTCACCACATAGACCTGTTCCCAGGAAAAACCTCTCAGCCCACAGGAGCTCCCATGGAGCTGGCAGTGCACCCAGAGCTCACAGCCTCTCCCTTTCTTCATTTAAGCTTTTTCCTCTCTGTTCTCTCCCCTTTGTGCCTCCTTTGATCATATAATCTGAATGAACTGAAGGTAAAAATATCATGGCAGGCACGAAGAAAGCACAAATAACGGGGAGGGAAGCGGGGAGCTGGTTTGAATCCCTCACTGAATCACTGGAGAGATGCATCCTGAATTACCTGAGGAACCTGTGCTGCCAATGGCCTGAGCACTCCCCAGGAAAGGGCAAGGACAAGAATCCCTTTCCCCCTGTCACCCTCCACCTACCTTAAACAGCCACACACAAGCCACCGCTTCCTGCATGGCCCAAACTGTGGTCTCACCAGTGCCAGTGATGCATCCAGGAGGGGAGGGCAGTGTGTGAGGGTGTGTGAGTAGGCAGGAGTCCAGCCCTTAAAGCACAAGGGCACAGAGGAGAGAAACTTATCCTTCCTCCAAGGTGTGGGATCAGCCTCTGCATCCCCAAGGAGGCCGGCTCCTGCACCTCCTCAAAGCAGCCCTTCCATCATGAGGCTGGTCAGGAGGGAGTTGCACATCTGGAGGGAGCTGCCACCTTACAGCAGATGCTTGTAGAGCAGTGGACAGCCTGACTCACATGCTACAGGCATCAAGTCACCCTCCTATCGCATCAGCACAGCTCCATGGGGTCATTGCTGACCTGGGGGGAGAAAAGGGTGGTAATAACTGGGGAGGGATAAATGCCCAGTGTGGCATTTATCACAGCACCAAAGTAAGGAGCAAAGCTACTTCCTCCCGCTTCCCACAAACACACCGTCAGTGAGGAACAAGTCTTTTTATCACCCTCATCCCAGCCATGGGGATAAAATGGCTGGATTCACCATCTGGAAAGCAACACAAGGACTGATCAAACCAAGTGGATCTCCTGGGCACGGGTCATTGCCTGGCCTGAGCAGACTGATCTCATGAGGGTCAGGAGCTACAGAAGCGGGTGCTGGGGCTGCTTCTGCCCCAGGACAGGGAGAGCAGAGGAGACCATGGACTGTGCCTCTACCCTGTGAGTCCCCAGCACCCCAGGGCACTGGACTGGTCTTGCACAGTGGCATCCTGCTCCCCTCTAGTGGTGGCGTGCCACTGAGCCACCAGCCAGCACTGGCATTGCCATCCTCACCTTCCAGGAAGGCCCCTGGAAGGGGCAGGGCAAAGGCCTACCTAGGCAGGAGAAATCAAAAGCTGATTAAAAATCCCCACACAAAATGCAAAACCGTCTCCAGTGCCTGGAGGAGGAACTGGCCACCCTGGGCTTCACCTCTGCAGCTCCTTCAGTGCATCCCTGCAAGCACCACACTGGCCAGGGCTGCACCAGCACCCATGGGGCTGCGGTGAGACACAATCCAGACTTGTCACATCCCTTAGAGCCCAGAGGTGCTCACAGGCACTGAGATGCATCCCCAGCTGCACTGCCACTGAACACATGGCGCCAGAGCCAAGTAGCCCGTCCTGCCATGGCGGTCTGCACACCAGGACTTTGGAGCAGAGGCAAGAGCTTGTGTTCAGTCCCTAGGGCTGGTGCATCTCCAGCAGAGGCAGCTGGAGCCCTCCCTGCATGCTTCACATGGGGTTTGCAAAATTTCCCTTCCCAAGCATGGTGCTGCCACAGGCCTGGGAACAGACAGCCCAGAGGGACCCCCAGATAACACTGAAAGATCCTGAGACCCCTAGACCTGGGACCAGAGAAGACCTGGCCCATCATGGCTGCAGAGCACAGGAGGGCTGTTTGCTGGAGCCCCCCCTGACCTGTCCCTTGATGCAGGGATTTTGCAGCACAAAAAACCTCCTTCAGGAATGGGAAATAAATAAATAAGGAAGGAAACGGCCCATTTCTCTCCCTCGTTCCTCTCCCTGCAGGACTCCCAGTCAAAACCAAGTCATTCTACTGACATTAGCTCTGTGGAGCCCACGCTGCTGCAGGCAGATGAGTGCACATCTCATGTGCCATCAACCCAGGCTCTGGCTAAGCACTAATCACCACAGCTTTATCACCGCTGGCAGTGGGCAAAGCCAAGAGGAGAATTATTCGTATCACTGCTGGGGCTTATTGCTGGGTGGCCCCAGCATCCCACTCCTGTCCAAGCAGACCCTGCACCCATGGACCATAAAGCTCTGCCTGCAGCAGGACCAGGCTCATTTAGCTGTGCATGACCTGGTGGCTCCCAGTTCAGAGACAGGGCACTCACTGCTTTTGTGCTGAGCCCACCCAGTTGCGTTGGAGCTTGTTAAAGCAAGCAAAGGCTGAGATGGTGACATGGTCCACGGGATGCAGGAGTAAGTAGCCAAGAGCCTGTGCCCGGCACTCATTCCATCATCAGCTGCCAAAGAGCTGAACACACATCAGCCCACCACCACCAAGGAGACATCCCCAGCCCAGCACCAGGATGGCTGTGCCAGCTTCTGCCACAAGCTCGATGGCATCTTTTTGAAAATCAAGGCTGTTTCTTTCCCCACCTGCTATTCCTTTGGCAAGTGGGGCTAGACAGCATACAGCACAATATCCCAATTAGCGCCTGCTCACTCTTCCCTGCTTATGAGCGATTACAGGCAACTTTGCTTCGGTTCCTGTTTTTTTTGGTGTTTTTTTTAATTGCAAAAGCTCCATGAAGTACAGCAGAATTTAGACACCAAGGGAGGGGATGCCAGGTTAAGTTCTCTCTCGACAGGCAAAAAGCTTAAGTATTCAGGTCAAGTACCCCAGTGCTCGCTCGGAGGAAAAGCAAGGCTGCGACTCAGCAGGCAGCGGTGAGCAAAGCCCCCAGATTTCATCACCAAAACCCACCCGGCACGCTCCAAGATGCAGCCTCCACCTCAGCAATCCATCAATCGACGCTCGAACCGATATTGCCACACTTGTGGCTCAAGCCCATTGCCAGCGTGCCAGCCCCACCTCTCTGCAACCAGGTCCTGCCAGCGCCCAGCTTAGACCCCACAGGAGGCAAAGCTAGGTATCATCACTCTCCTCACTACCCTGGAGCATCCCCTGAAGGATGCTGAAGTCCAAAGAAATATGGGTGTAGATCAGACCCAAGGAATTTATCAAGCTATATATATATATATATGCACATCCTTAAATGCAGGCGAGCTCTCTCCTTCCCCTCCCTCACCGTTGCCAAGCAGGTCAGGGCTAATCCTTCACTTTGAATGATGGGATGGTGCAGCGAGGGGAAGATGAACAGGATCCAGCCACGGAGCAAGCAGAGATCACAGCAGCTCACCTTGAGGGAGGCAGTGTGGGGATTCTGCCAGCAGCATGCAGAGCTCCAGCCGGGAGAGGCCGGCAGGAGGGAAAGAGCCAATGCTCATCCCCACTCCTGCCATGTGCAGCAAAATCCTGCAATTAATTTTTGATCACCTTCTGGAAATTGGGACGGTGCTGTCTCAGAGCAAGAGTGCAGCCCAACTGCCGGTCCCCAGCAGTACCCGTGGCACTGTATGCTGAATCTGTTCCCCATCACACCTACAACCTGAGACCAGAGTCCAGCAGCTCAAGCCCCTGCCCGTACCCAGCCCAGGAAAGCTGTGGTGGGGGCAGAGACCCTGTCCCATGCCAGGCTGTGTGTGGGGCCATCCACAGCACAGAAGCACATGGAACCAGACCACCCTGCAAAAGAAACCCCTCCACTAGACATGAAGCCAGAGAGAAAGAGATGGTGCCAACAGCGGGCGCAAAGCTGGGGAGGGCAGTGGGAGTGGGTTCGCGTATGTTATAATTAGGACCTGCCACATTGTCAAGCCATCGCCTTTCTGGGAAGAGCTGGAAGGGGGTGGCTGAGCTGATAAATCCATCCTCCTCCTGGCTGATGCCAAAGTTGAAGCACATGACATTCTTTTTTTGGGGAGCTGGCAGGCTCCTCCGCAAGGTGATGCTGGCCCCCCAGGATGCAGGACCAGGCTATGGTTGCACCCAAGCTTCAATTCCAGCTGTAAAATCCACTTGCAGCTCCCCCTCTGCTGCCCTGACACCCCAGGGGGCATCTCAGCACCACAAGCCCAGAGCTCCCCAGAATGGGCTTCCCTGTGCCCCCCAGACTGGGGCAACTGGAGTCTGTTGCTGCCTACAGGGACCTGGCACCCCCACAAAGATGGGCCACCCTTGCCGTGGCCCCCGGCTCCGCATCCCGCTCCGCGTGGCCAGGAGGGTCTCACCTCAGCTCTCCCCCCAACTGGAGACATGCCCAGCATGTCCTCCCTGCCCACAGATAAAATCCAGTTTACAGAGAGAGAAAGTATGGAAGGAAATGAGCTTGTTCTTTTAGCACTTCTCTTGGCATTTTCCCGAAGCTGCTCGCTGCATTCAACAGATCGGCTCCATTCCTTCCCTCCCAGGCTCTGCCTCGGCAAGCAGCCAGTGCCATCGAGCTCCCCCAGTCACCCCAGCCCTGCTTCATGCCATCTCCCCATCAAACCCCAAGCCACAGGTCACCCGGCAGCAGCAATGGCAATGACTCACTCCGCAGCTTCTCTGTTGCAGCCGCCGCTGAAGGCAGCAGGCATCCCCCTCCCCAAACCCGAAGCAGCCAACTGAAAAATAACCTGGCTGGCAGAGCACAGCAAACTCATCACACCAAGCGGAGGACGAGGGTGAGGAGGAGGAGAGAAGTGGGGCTGCACCCAGGCAGGCTGTGGGAGACTTCTCTTTTTTCCCCACGACTGTCAACTTCCCAAACGGCTCCCAACGCTTCACAGCTCCGCTCTCCCAAACAGCACCAGGCAGCGGGAGAACACTCCAGACAGGAAAACAAACCTGGGAGCGTGTGACCGCACACAGAGCTGGGTTCCCTGTCCCGAACCGGGGATACCTCCACAGCTCTGGGGAAGGATCTCACCCCCAAGACCCCTCCAAGCTCGAAGGGGGAGCCCCTTTCTCCCTGCGCTGGGTAAAGCTCCGGCTCCCTGTCCCCCTGCTCTGCCCTGCAGCGGGCTCTGCGGGCCCTGCCCGCTGCGGCGAGCCGAGCCGAGGGCACCCATCTCCAGCGCCCGCCAGCTGCCTCCAGCCCCAAACGCCTTCCTAGCCCCTTCCAGCCGAACAAGCTCCCCCGGCTACCTTCCCGCAGCCCAAACCGGGGCGATGGGCACCTTTTAGGGGCAAAGGTGACAGACTTGGGGACTGGGGTGGCCGTCCCCCCTTTCCCCCCCCGCCCGGTGGGATGCAGAGGGGAGGCGAGGGGCAGCGCTCCGCAGCCCCACAACTATGAATAATGCAATGAGTGGGAGCGCGGAGAGGGTGGGAGCTGAGAAGCTGCCGCGGGGAGGTGGGGGGGGCTTCCTGCCGCAACCTCCGCCGTCGCAGCCCCCCCTAAAACAAACAAACATAATTAGGGAAAGCGGAAATTTGCTGGAGCGGGGAGGGGGGGAAGCAGCGGCGGGGCTGCAGGAAGAAGGGGGGGGGGAACCCCAGCCCCCCAGGGAAGGTTTGGAGTGGACCGGGAGCGCCGGGAATGCTCTGCACCCGTTCCGCGCCGCTCCGCACTTACCCGCGGACAGCGCGAAGTTGGCGGCGGTGCCGACCCCGTCTCCAGCCGATGCCTGGTGCCGCGGGGCGCGGGCAGCTCGGGGGGACCCTGCGGCATGCGGCGGGGGTAGCCCGCCGGTCTGCTCCCCGCCCCCCCCCCCCCCCCCCCCCCGCCCCGGCCCCGGCCCCGGCCCGGGGAGCCGAGCGAGCCGCAGCCGGGCGGGACCTGCCGCGCTCCGCAACCGCGACGAGGAGAAGGAGGGGGAGGAAAGGGGGAGGAAGAGGAGGAGGGTCGGGGAAGTTTTGCATGAAGAGGCGTTGGGAAGCCCGCCGCCGCCTTTGCCAGCCTTTTAAAGCACCAGCGCATCACGGCGGGGGACACTGCACAGCTTCCCCCCCGGATACCGGCGGGGAAACGGCTGCAGGCCCCCAAGTGCCCCTCGCCGAGCAGCGCCGGGCTCAAAGGGCTGCAAAAGCCCCGGCCGGCGGGAGGAGGAATGGACCTGACCCCTCTCACACCCTGCTGTCCCCTGCACCTCTTCTCCTGGTCTTTGAATCGAGATGTATTTTGCTCCTACTGGAACTTCTCTCCCTGCCCATCACCCTACAGCCATCATCAGGGCCATGGACACAGCAGCAGGACTGACCAGAATCCAAGCCTCCAGCTACCGTAGTGACACATCCTCTAATTTCAGCCTTTGCAGAAGCAAAGGCCCACAACAGCTCCTATGGGTGCAAACATACCAGCCTTTGCCAAGCCCCACAAGACCCTACGAGGAGCACGGCGCATGACAGGGGCACAGGAAGGGTCCCCTCCAACAGGCTGCTCAGAGGCTCCAGCTCCCACTGTGTGCACTGCCATCCTCAAATTTCCCCTCCCCATGGTGGGAGCAGCTCCCCGGGGCAGTGAGAAGGGAGGAGGTCGCCCAAAACCACTGCCCTTCTCTTCAGCCTTCCATAAAACAATGCCAACATCCCGCAGCACAGGGCTGGTTCCTTGCCTCATTTCCCTATCAAACCACCCCCACATCAAGGCCCCATCAGCTCCAAGGAGCCCATTGTGATGATGTCGATTCATTAATTCAGAGAAAACACAGCCCCCTAGTAGTGGCCATTGACACATTAACTGCTCCAATCCATCATGGTAATGTCTGAGAGATAATTGGTCACCAGAGCGATTAAGGAGTACACCTGCCATGAGAGCACCCAGCCAGTGTGGAAACCCCAGTTCCTGCAGACAAAGAGGAGGTCTGGCGGCAGGAAGGGCTCTATGCAGATCCACCTGCCCCTCCAAGCACCAACAAGCAAAGCACAGCCCTTCCAACACACACTTCCAGCCTCATCTTCCCTGTGTTGCTTGCTTGGAATAGCGAAATACTTGCCCTGGTGCAGGGTCAGACAGATCCCAGACAGGAGAGAGCTGATGCAAAGGGCTCAGCGCTGACGGTCACAGCCCTGTCACCTAGATCCTGTTTAGGAGGCTGGAGATGATGTGGCTTTCCAGAAGCAGTCAGAACCTCCCCTGCACAGGCCTTTGAAGAATCTACATGTTCCCCAGTGAGATGAACTTGCCTGAACAGATGGCCAGCTGCCCTCCTGCCATGAAAATACATGGCAATACTCCCACAGACTCAGAAGCTCATGGGATCGTGCCCAGAGGGCTGTTTCCTTCAGAGCCCTGGGCTGTTGCAGTGATTTCATGTACAGTAAGAGCCAGAGTGCTTTTCATTGCTATTCTGCTCTGGTGCAGGGAGGGCAGCCCCAGGGAGGGGGGACATCCCCATCCTGCCCCACCATGTGTGCGCACAGGGCATACAATCCTCATGCACACCAGCACCCACGCTAGGAATCAGAGCAAAAGGACCTCTGTATTGTGGGGAGGGGACTCAGAGATGGATGGTGGTGACAACCCAGCTCTTCGCTGACATCTGCCCCAGCAGGAGCAACCTCCCAACCCTGAGCAGGGCTCTGGGGCAGCAGCTTTCACCCAACATCTACCTGTCTTGGGGGTCCATGACATGGCTTTCATGGGTTTGAGGACCCACCCAGGCTCTTCTGCACAAGGAGGAAAGGCCATCCTGTAGCAGCTGAGCAGGATGGGTGGGAGGGCACAGAGATGGCCAGGAGGTACTTCAGCAATTCCAGCAGAGCAGCCCTTGCACAGGATTACCCCAAGAGCGGTTCAGCAAATCCCACAAAGGTCACTGCTGCTGCTGGGGCCAGGGCTGCTCCTCAGCACATGGCTCCAAAGATGATCAAATACTCCTGGATGGTTCGATTCAGTCAGCAAATGGATGCAGCACCATCCTCCACAGGATCAATACAGTGACTTCCTCAGTCTCCAAACAAGAGGAACTGAACAAATCACTGCCTCTCCCATCCCAGATGCAGGGCTGGAAGGGTATACCCTGAGCCAATTCCCAGCAAAGTGTTCACATCCAACCATGGATTTCAGCATGCTCCAATATCTCCAGGGCCACCAGCAGCTTTTCCCTGAACCTCCAGGGCTTGCAGAACCCTGGGCAGGAGGCTCCAGTGCACCATGAGCCCACTCAGCCCACAGCTGTCTCCCAGACAGGCACAGCTCAGACCACGTACCATCCAGCATCCCACTGCCCTGGCCATCACCCAGTAAGGAAGTTCACCATGTCCACTACTAAAACCACTGAGCACCACCACAGAGACATGATGCTTGCAATTTTAATTTTTATTTTTATTTTTTAATATAGGAAGACATGAAACTGCATCTTATGGACTGGACTTTCCGTCTCAGCTCTGCAAAACAGCTTTGAATAATTTATGGCGAAGCCACCATGTCCTCCTCCTCCTCTTTCCTCTTCACAAGCCACTCATGTCAAAGAGACAGGGGCTCAGGAAATACACATGGTCCTTTTTATCTGTGGCTTGTGTTGCCAGTGTCTGCATTTGCCTTGGATGTGGGTTTAACTCCCTCCTGGATAGATGGGTGGGGAAAATAAAACTTTAATTCAAAGTGAAATATTAATAGAACTCTAATTAGCTGTAATATCTACACAATTAAAAAGCAGGAGTCCCAGCAAGAGGGACATATTTTCATGTGTATTTTAAGAAAAATAAATTTGCAGGGTAAAAGAGGTGGGGGAGCTGGGGATGTTTTTCTGGTGTCCCACTTCTCTGGGGGAGGAATGGCAGCAAAAGAACATGTCTCCAGGAGGTCAAGGGCTCTTGGACAGCATCAGTGATACAGGAGGAAGTGAAAGAAAAGAGGAGAAGGATTTAAGAGGGAAAAAGCAAGAAAGAACATTGGTGCTTTTGTTGTGCTCCTTGGGGAGTTTCTTGTAGCAAAGGGAAGGTTTTCACTGACACCAGGCAGAGAAGAGACTTAGCAAGAGCACAGGGATCGGGAAAAGTCTCTACTGGAAGTTTTCAGGGTGTTTCAGGCTAGGTATGGAGCAAGGTGACCCAAGCTCAGTCCCTCCAACACCATTTGCCAGCAGAAGTTGCATGAGATGCTTGCAAAGATCCATCAAATTATCCCATGTTGGTCAACTAGAGCTGGAGATGGGAGTTACGAAAGGAATGAACACAATGGCAAAACCAAACCAAGCAACAAAATAATTTGGCTTGCCTCAAAAAAAAAGCAATTATCAGGCCCAAGAAAACAAACAAACAAAAAAACCCACAACCCAGCCTTGGATTTCTTCCCACAAGAAAGCGACTCGTACACACAAGCAGCACATGAATCTGGGTAATAGATACGGATATTTCAGAGAGCAAAACTGGTACTGACTATGCTCTTATTGGATCGACATTCACACATCGAGTCCATGTTTCTCTCAAAGAGTGAGGATAATGGGATGACGAATGTCAGACCATTTAAAATATACATAAAACTCATTATACCCTTCATGACTAACCAGATTTCAATGGAAAGAGCTGCATTTTAAAGAAACAGGGGGAAAAGAGCCCATTCGGGCTTACAGGGAGGAATTAGCAATGAAAGAGGGATGATTTGGCTGCATGCTGTGAGCGTTGACAACTACCCCTCCTCATGAGGAAGGCTGTGGCTGTTGTGCCAGCTCTCTGGTAGCCACACAACAGCTCCCTGGTAGTCCCCCTGGTAGCCCTTTGCTCACATCAGGGGCTACCAAGCCCCCCATCAGCACCTTTCCTGCTGCCTGGAGTCCTGCCAGGCATTCACATCCAACCCAGCAGATGTGGGAACCAGCAGCAAGATCTTCCTCTTGGAGGCCACCAAAGGGGAACTTTTCCAGGGTTCGTGGCCTTTTCTCCAAAAAATCAACTCCATGAGGGGATGGAGCAAGCACTGGTGATCCATCCCAGCTCCTCTGTGAATGGCCAAGAGTAGCAGCAGGCAGCACTGCCTCCTGGCAATCTCCATCCTTGGACAAACCTCCTCCCAGATACAATGTCAGAGCCTCTTGTTAGGGATTTATTCCTCTCTTCTGGGTGTATCCAGCCTAAAAATCCCCCTTTTTACCTCACTGGCTCAGTATATAAGGAGGACAAAGGACTCTGCTTGGCTTTTGCTGCTCTCCGAGCCCAGAGTTGAGGAGCACCAGCACTCTTCTCCTCTACAACACTTCCACCTAATGGCAAGAGAGCCTGCGAGGAGACAACCTTCAGCACCAGGGCCACCCATCCACAGAACCCACATTGCACCCCCAGGTGCCAAGCAGGGGCCAGCACAGCTCAGTGAACTGATGGCTCCAGCCAGGCTCAGACCTCAGCAAAGAAAAGGCTCCCGGCTCTGCCATGGGCTCGACCTTGTGAGGCTCCAGCAATGGGGACTTTTGTTCAACTAAATAAGCAAGTTGGCTTTGTGATAGAAATGCACCAATTTGGCACAGGTTGCCTGGGCAGTGTGATATCTCACCACATGCTTTGCAACCATTTGGTATCCCTGGTATCCCTGGGGCTTCATTTATCCCCCACAAAACCCGTAACTTGTGTCTTATACACACCTAGGGCTGAGCCCTGCACTCCCTGATGAGTCACAACAAAACCAGGAGCCATATACATGGTTTTCTTTCACCCCCCAGCCAGCTCCAGCCTCCCAGTGATGTCCTGGTTCCCTCTTGTGGCTGCTGCTCCAGGACAGCCACACTGGGAAGGGACAAGGGATTCAGGAGCCTTGCACCCCACTTTGCTGCTTGCTGAGCTGCTGTCAGCCATGCTCACCAGTTTGACCCACTCAATGTAACTGGTGAATAGGTTCCATTCCAGTTAGAAGCTTATAAATTAGGGTGTAAAGGAGACATTGTCTAATTCACCAGGGCTCCCACAGATCTAAGCTGCCAACCTGAGTGCTGAGCAGCACAAAAAGCACAGTTATTTTATGCACTACCAGCCTGGGACAGACTGGGACCTCTCCAGACAGAAATTGTCAGAGCTGTCCATGGACACACACAAATATCATGACAAAACACACTGATTTTATTTTTTCCCTCACTCTCCCTACTGGTATCCATGGCTGGGTGAGATGCCCTCACCTGGAGGCATAGAAAACTGGAAATGGACCCAACTCTCCCCCCCTCCCAATTTGTTCCCATCCTTCAGAGAAAGCTGATGGGGAAAAGAAGGGAAAAGGGAGAAGACAAGGGACAAGTTTACTTGTGCTACAAGCAGCTCTCTGCAGCAGGATCTGGCCCTGGCACAAAACATCATCAACGCTTCCCAGGCTCATACCCTGTGGCACCTTCCTGCTCTCACCTCCCACTGATATCCCTCCCTCCCTCCCTCCCTCCCTCCCTCCCTCCCTCCCTCCCTCCCTCCCTCCCTCCCTCTAAAAGGCTTTAAACACTCTTTAAAACCAAAACCAGCCATGACAGGTTCGAGGGTTTTGGAGGAGTTGCTCTGTGTTGGAATGTACAGGCTCACATGAACCAGGCCCCGGGACGTGGCTGAGCAGTGAGAGGCTACTGTGGGCGATTACTCCAGATTTTGGGTCTAAACAATACAAGAAGCACGAACTGCTGAGACACAACATTACATTGAAAATCTCTCATTATGCATCTTCAGGACCTTTTTTATGCTGGTGCTCCAGCAAGTGCAGGACCTGTGCCTGCACCAGCACAGAGATGGCTCAAATTCATCACACCGAGGCTCAGATCACCCCACATGCCACAAGAACACAGGTTTGGGGATGCTGGTGATGCAGCTTTAGTTTAAGCCACCATCCTGCTACCACAGCAAAGATGTGTGGCCACAAGGGTTGTTAAGCCCTAGAGGGACATGGGGTGGGACCTGAGACATGATGCTGCCCAACTGGCAGTACTGGATGTGCTGCTGTCATTGGGACAGCCAAATATTGCACCAAGCAGAAGCTGCTTCCATCTGCACTGGAAGCAGGGCTGGGGGCAACAAAGGGGCACTTTTAATGCCATCCTATTTTTAAAGCTTCATCTGTCAACAAGAGCCTGGCACAGCACAGAGACACACCCCCATGTATCCTCAGAGGCAGCAGGGTCCCAGCAATGCTGCCCTGCTCCCCTGGACCAACCTTCCTCCACCCCCCCTCCACCCCCCCCCCCCCCCCCCCCAGCCTCAATATTCTCTTTAAAGACAGAGATGCCCCTTTGTCCCCAGTGACATATCCTGGGAACACAACCCTGCCCCCCAAACTAAGCATGGTGGGGGGCTTCCCAAGGAAAAAGGAGCAAACTGCTCTACCTGCATTTCCATTTGGATGCAGGAGGTTTTTTTTCCACCCACAGGGATCATGGGTAGCTGGAAATACTTTCTTTAAGATAGAAAAAAGAAGGAGAGAGCACATTTGGTGGCAAAATTAACTGTGACGGCCAGACAGCACATACTCCCTCTGCATCAACAGGACAAATAGAGGAAAATCTTTGTATATTAACTAAGACAAAATCCACTGATGCTGTGAAGAGTTAATCCCCTCATCCTTCCCAAAGTGGCAGCAATGCCTGGGATGCAGGACATTGGCCAGGGACAGTGCAGACTAGAGAGCAGCACATCTAAGATTCTATGTTTCTACCTCACCGGTTCCCAGCCAGAAACAGCCATGAGCTGTCGGAGAGGGATCATCACTGGAAAGCCGTGGGATGCTGAATGGTCCCAGTGCCAAGCATCAGCATCTTGAGCACCCAGCCAGGAACAGGGATAAGTAGGAGATGGGGGAAAGCAAGAAGGAGAGCATGGAGTGGGTTGGTGAAGCTGCCATTGCCTTGCTTCTCCCCTCCAAGCACCTGGGGAAGCCGCTGTACCCCTCTCAAAGATCTCCAAGACAGCAGCTACGGCACTCATCCCACACCCCATCCCATGCAAAAATTCCCCCATTCACTCTGCATGCACCAACCTGCTCTGCTGGAGAGGAAAATGCCCCAGACGGGGGTGGATTTGCACCAAGAGCTCTTCCAACACTCTCTGCCACACCACCCAGGGAAAGGGACCCTGGGCAAATGAAGCCCAGCGGCACCAAGGCAGCCTCCACCACAGAGCCAACCTCATTGAAACAACACCCGTCTTCTCCTTCCAACTTCTCCATAATTCATGCAACAACCTCCTGAAAGAAATATCCTCCTCAGACATAAAATATTCATGGCCCCATATTTTGCAAGGAAACACTGTCTTCCTTGGAGCATGCCCAAGCAGTCAAGGCCTGCACAGTTTTTGGCTTTGCAAGAGTGATTATGTTCCTCATCGATTGGGTGCTGCAACCAGAGGGGCTGTGCTGTGAAGCACTCCCCCCCACACCCTGCCAGTATTGGGGCATCCCCCCCATGCAAGGAAGCAACTTTTGGAAAAGGCATAAAAGGACTTGGGAAGAGGTGGGATGGACCCTTCACCATGAAGTGACATCCCAAGAGATTGACCATCCTCATAGCTGCATCCCTTTTAACCAGCAAAGCTACCCCAGAAGGAACCATCTCCCCTAACATCACCCTGGATCCAGTTCGGCCCCATCTGAGCTGTGCCCACTGCTCCTTGTGCACACACACACAGCCTCCCCTCCCCAGCCCCTTTCTGTTCACAGTTTGGATGCTGGTCAGTTAATTAAGACTTCTTTTGGATTTTGTTCTATGTGTAGAGTTCAGTGGAGGGGCCTGGCCCCGCTTAGCTGCACAATATCCAAACTCTTTTATTACCATTGTTGTTATTATTATTGCTTGTTTTTTCTCTTTCCCAGCACAGGCAGCACCATGAGCTCCAGACACAAGAGCCCAGGAGGGCAAAGGATGGTGCAGCCTTGCTATGGAGGGTTCTGAGCAGCATTTCAGTGCAGCGAGGGTCCCCTGTCCCCAGTCCAGGATCTCATTCATGGCACAGAGTAGCATCACCTCCCTCAAGCTCCCTCCCCCTTACTGTGCTTTTCTACTTTGCATCAGCTCAGCACCAGCTGCTGGGCATGGTTTTACTGAAGCAACAACAGATGAAATCGCAGCCCTTGCAGGGTGCTCAGCAGTGCCGCACACAGAAATTTAGGGATGGCACCATCAGCTGAAGAAGCTTTTATTGCCAAGAGAGCAGCTTCCCACAGAGACACTGTTCTGATCTAGCTATTAAAATTAACTAATAATAAATTCTCACCCATGATCAGAAGCAACATGCGCCGCCAGAGTCTAAAGCCAGCCTTGGCCAGGGCCAGTGTCAAATGGGACTCACAGGAGCACTGACAATCCCCAGGACCCCCAGACAGGCTCACTCCAGCCCATGCTCCCCACGCCAGTGCTCTGGTCCCAGATCTGGGCTCAGCATCTCACATTCCTGGACTTCCAGCAAAAGCCACCAGTGCCTTCCTGTGGCAGCCATCCTCACTGCAGCCATGCAGCGGCACAGATCCAGCCATGACGCGCTCCCTTCAAGCCAGGCAGGGGAAGGGAGGAAGGTTTTGGGGGGCAATTCACTGGCCTAACACCCCAAACATACATGGCTGCATTGGGGACCGTCCCCTCCTGTTCCATGCAGGAAGGGTGTCGCACAGTGTGAGCACACAGATCCTGTCACCCTGGTACAGTCAGTGAAACACAAGTCACATGCTCAACGTGCCTCCCAGGAGCTTACCCTAAACCTCTGGAGAACCGATCCCACCACCCCCCCCCCCCTCCCCCCCCCCCCCCGCAGCCAATGCACCGCAGCGATGATGCCAAGCAGGGACCCTCCAGGCACCCATTCAACGCATCCTCCTATTTAATACATAGGCTGATACATAGGTGCTTCCCAAGGGGTGGGCTGGTTCAGCGGTGTTCTCCCTCCACAGTGACCTCGAGGCCTCTCATCAGGAATGGCAACACTGCTGTCCACCCCCCAGCTTCGAGTCACACTGAGCCCCAGCCCCAGACAGTTCGGTGGTGATGCTCACGTGAGCCTCTTTGGGCTTCGGCACCTACATACAGATTAGCAGTTGCTAAGCGAGCAATTAATCAGGCCCTAGAGCTGGCTGGGAAGGTGGGTGACAGCTTCAAAAACTCCCACTGAGCTGCTCCTGTGATGGATGGAGGGGAACTGAAGCACACAAGAAGCCTTCTGCCCCCCACAAGAAAACCACAAAGGCCATGTGGGAAAGCTGACCCCCTCAGCAGAACAGGGCAGTGCTCGGACCAGGCACTACGTAACCGAAGCTGGGAACAACCAGTGACCACCAGGCCTAATCTTCTAGCTAGTGTGGATGTCACATTCCCCCCCCAGGGATTGACAAGCCGCATTGCAGGGTTAGGGACATGCCACATGCCTTGGTGTCCCCTTCTAGGGACAAACACACCGCTCCTGCTGTCCTTGGAGGGCAAAGCAAACAGTTCATGGCAGTCTCAGTTCTACTGCTGGAGTCACCAGTGTACCCCTGTCTGTCCCCTCCTCAGGGGACCAAGCAAGCCCCCCCCAGTGACTGCCTTCGGCAGGCTGCCTGCTGGGAGAGGCAGAGACACCTTCCAGCCCTTCCCAGCTTTGCCCCAAGCCCACCCCAGCAGCTCCCCCAACCCCAGAACCGTCCTGCTCCACAGGGACGAGTACTGAGACTCACCACAGGGATGGACAGAGGAAGTATGCAAAGCTCTGTAGCACAAGATGCAGGGCAAGGACAGGCCAGGGCTGGCTTCTGCCCACCTTGGAGGAGGAGGAGGCTCCAGCTGCAGGCACAGCCCCAGTTCACACCTCCGTGGGCTCCCAGCTGGGCTCAATCCGCCACTCCCACAGCCCCAGTCCCAAGGTGGGTGCAGCTACCCCAGATGGAGAGCGCCCAGCAGCACCCAACCATGGGCTGGGGTCAGCACCAGGACACCTGGAACCCTTTCCAGTTGCAGTGCGAGCGTTCCTGAGTTTCCATTCACCACAGAAGGATGGGCCCCCCCACCCCTCAGCTCCAAGGTGATGCTCCCGTGTCCGACTGGCTGCAGGGGGGAATGCACCCTCGGGTGACCCACGCGCCCCGGGGAAGGCAGGCCCTGAGGAAGGTGTTCCCACCCCAGCTCCAGCCTTCTCCGTTGCTGGGAGGCCTGTCCCCGTTAGGTGGCAGCAGGGAACCTCCGTGTCCCCGCCGGACTGGCACCGCCTGCGGCAGCGGCCCCGGGATGCTGGCGAGGATGCTGAACTCAGCCCCCGCAGCCCTTCCTCCCCTGGGGACAAGGCCTCATCCTGCCCGCTGGCACGGAGGCGATCACCTCTGTGGGCACCCATGTTTTACTTCCACCAGAAAACAGTTTTCCAACACCAAAAACCCACTTTGGCAAGGTGGAAGTATGTTCTCCTCAGGAAAACCCAGCAGTTACCACCCAGCCCTGCTGCCTCTTGGGTCATTTATTGACCCATAAGGTGCTGCATCCACTGCCAGCCATCATCGATCTCCCTCAAAGACCATTAACTAACCCCCCCTGCCCATGGAGAGGGACATGAGTCACAGCATCCATAGCAGAGGCATGGGCTACTCTGGCTCCCAGCTCCTTCCTTTACACCAGCAGTGCGAATCCTGTCACTTCTGGCATCAGTTCTCTGACCCATTTCCCTGCTCTCTGGTCACCTGGGCCCCTGCTTGCCTCTGGAACAGAGGACGCTGCCAGCAACTGAGTCACATGTGACCACACCACCTGAGTCACCAGGATGGACGGAAGTCCCTCGGCCCCCAGTGCTTTTTCAAATGGAACTGAGTAAAAGGGAAAGTGTCAAGGAATTTGGCTGGGAAACTTGTTTTCTTGGAGCCTCAAAAAGGAGCAGCCTCTCCGGTGCATCCCCTTTGCCACGGTGAACGTGGGGTCATGGGCAGCAAGTGCAACCCTGGGCAAACAAGTACATGGTGCCTGCACCCACACCCCCCCAGCATGTGTGGGAGGCAGTGCCGGGAACACTCCTCTGAGGAGGGAAACGTGGAAGCAACAAGCAGCGGCTCTGGACACAACCATCCCCTGAACTGGGTCTCCTGTCCCAGAGGTACTGTGGATGTGGCTGATGAGTGTCCCCTGGGGTGCTGCCCTGGGTTGGAGGATGAGCTCAGGACACGCCCCTGCACAAAACTGGGTGTCCACTGGGAACAGCTCAGGAACTGCCCATGGGGCAGTGGAGCTGCCAGCTGACTGGGGAGCAGAACGGGGGGCTCCTTCCCCATTGCATGGGGCCTGTGGAGACTCCAGAAGCCAGCCCTACAACTCGGAAGGGCAGGAAAAACACATCCCCTGTCCCTTGTACTACATGTCCCCCATTCCCTTGCAACACACATCCTCCAGCCCCCTGCTGCCCTGTTTAGTTTTTACATGTCACTTGCAATAAAATACCTTGATTTAAAAAAAAATAAGGCAGCCAGACTCCTCTGTGAGCCAGACAGCAAGACCTCGATTAATGACCCTTCAGGTTTGCTTGTGCCGCGTCCCCCATTAATGATTTACAGCAGTTCCTCTCCAGCCTTGTTACCCCCTTTGTTAGCCCCCCAGCCCCAGGACAGGCTGGTCTGGGGCTGCAGAAGGAGACAGGGGTCTGGGGGGCACCCACCGATATTTTCTCACACCCTGGGTGACCTCGGGTACAATTGGGAAGCAATGGTGGGGAGCTCTTGGTCTGCTGAGGATGAGGAGCCCCAGGGTGAGGAAGGTGCCGGAACCCCCACCATGGTTGGGCCATGTCTTTGCACAGAGATTCCTGTGGGCATGGCACAAGGCTCTGTTCCTATGGATCCCCTGACTTGTGCCACCCCCTTTCTAGCAGGAGCCATGCGATGCATGACCCAGCTTGGCTGGTGGCCACCCACTACCCGATTGAACCCCAACACGCTCGGTGCATATGTGCCTAAGCATTGGATGGGGAGGGGGGCGGGGGAGGGGGGGGGGCGGAGTCCCCCCACCCCCAGCAGCCCGAGGCTTTGTGCTCCAGCAGGCAGCCCCGAGGTTTCATGTTACTGGGAAAGGGATGGCGGGATGTTCCCGGGGCAGTCCCGCAGACAAAAGGCCATTGTGTGACGCAGCCATGGCCGCAGCCCCAGAGCATCCCAGCGGACCTGACAGGGCCAGAGCCCAGCAGCCCACTCCAGGCCCCGGGAGGTTACGTGGCCAGTGGCTCAGGAGCACAGGGAACCCATCTGCTGGACACCAAGCAGCTCTCTGAAGCTAATGGGATGCTCCACCTTGGGGTACCCAAGCCAAAGCAGCCCCTCCTTGCACACCTGCTTTTCCATCTCACCACCAGCAACCCCCAAAATGCGCCCTCATCGTCCCAGGGGACTGGAGAACCACACAACAGGCTCAAGTGGGTAAACTGGCCCCTGATGCAGCTGAGCAGGGGTGACAGGCAGGGACACGTCCCCACAAGTGCTGGCAGGTCGGGGCATGCAAGCAGCCAGTGGCTTCCTGGGCACGGCAGGAGACAGAGCAGCTTTCTAGCTCCACTGACTCGTCCTGTGCCATGTGGGCTGTCCTGGCTCTCCAGGAGCTATATTATTATGGCGTTTATGCATGTATTTGTGTATATGGGGTTATATACAGCAGAGACCTAGGCAGCAGTGAGATGCTCCAAGTCCAGCTCCTGATGGCAGGGGATTAAAAGCAGATCTCAGTTTTTGTTTAAAGGAGGGAGGGGGAATTAAACCTGGCTTCCAGGATCAAGGAGGGATGAAACTCAAGCTCTGCATCGTGGAAGGCAGCAGCTCAGCACCAAGAGTGCTCAGCACCTCTGAATCCATTATTTTTAGGGCCTGTGAACAAGAAGGATAAGACACAGCATGCATGGAGATAGGTCTGTGGTCACTCTGGCGGATCAAGGAGTTAGGGGTTCACACCTGTCCCCAGCCTCTGTCCCCCCATCAGGGGTGTTGTGTCTTAGGGACGGGAGTGCCTTTACCTTTGGTTCCTATGGCATGACCAGAGCTGCCTCACACTCAGGTCAAGTGGACAAGCTCTCCTTTAAATCCCCAGCTCCTGAAGTCAGGGGATCCAGCCCCCATCACCTCCCTGTTTCAAACACAAAATGCCGTGTCTGGCAGTGTGGCTGGAGGGGCAGGCAGGGTGGAATGCCTGGCAAGCACCCACCAGCACTGGGATCAGCCTCATGACTCTCCGCCCAGTTGGCCAAGCTGTCCCAGGGGTGGCTTCCCAGCAGAGCTTTTAAAAAAAGACATGTTTGGCTTGGTCCGAGCAGATTTGATCACTTCTTTCGAGACATAAAGGGCACCCGTGCCCTTCGTCATCCCAGTCCACTCTATACTCGAGGACTGGGACAGGCATAAGGTGTAATTTTCCCTTTCTTCCCCACCAACTTTGCCCCAGGGTTGGCTCCACACAGACTCACACACACCTACGGCAGCCCTTCTCCCCAGTGTGCAGCCCCACTCACTCATTTCCACCCCATTTACTCCTCAGGTGCAGATGGGGGACAGGCACTCATCGGCTTTCACAGCTTGGCCTCGTATCACCCTCTGAATGCAAGCTGAGGAGCCAGCTACCAGAAATGTCTTTTCCTGGGAGCTAATTTTTGATTGTGGCCAGTAGTAAATAGTTCAGGAGGGATTTGCATGCAAGCTCTGTAGTAACGGCAACGGGAAGAAGGGTGGGTCTTGTGTGCCCTGCTTCACAACTGCCTCTCCTACACAGACCTGGACAAGTCCTTCTGCTTCTTGGAGGAAGGAGTATTTCTTCTTGTCTGCTGGAAACTCTTCAGGACATGGCAAATCCCAGGAAAGCCCTTCTCAAAGGTTGTGTTCTCAGGATGCTCCACACCATAGATGTCCTCCCAGGAGGAGGAGTTCAACCTTGTGGTGGCTTGAGAAAGTCAGAAACGTGGATCATGATGAATGTCATGCTCACCATATTGCACTCAGCAAGAATTAATAAAGGCAGTTAATCGCCTCGGAACCATCTGCAGAGACTTCCTGCTTGTGCAGCCATCACTGAGCTTGCAGAGAAGGAGCAGAAATGGGTGGAAATGTGAGGGGTCTCCCCTCATCTCTGCAGCAACTGGAGGGATGTTGGGTCCCATAGTGCCATGAATGTTGATTCTGGCTGTGCAGAGCTCAGCTGACTCCCGGAAATGAGAAAACTCTGCTTCAGGGTAAGCCAGGTACTGCCTGTGGCTTTGCATTTTTGCAAAACCACTTGTGCAGAAAGAAGGATCCTCAGTGAATGCTCCCTGCGATGCAGCTGGGGCTGGGATGGTGCAGGGGGATGATCCAGGCACAGCATGAAACCTCCCCAGCCAACAAAGTCCCGGCAATGCTGTCATTAAAGGCTGGGAAGAGGGCCACAGTGAAGCCTGAACACCAGATTGGACATTAACACCAGTGAAACGTGCTCTTCACCTTTCCTCAAACACATCACACCACTTCTGATCCGCATGTTTGCCCATCTGCAAATCGTGGGTAATGACACCTGGCTCTGAAAGGCCCAGAACCACATGGATTAATTAACTGTTGTTCCAGAAGACTTTGGAGGTGACAAATGCACCACATTGTTAATTAGCTGGGTAGCCCTTTCAATTACCCAACAACCCAGGCAGAGATTTTTTTCCAGAGCTGCCTTAGAGGATCCAGTTTCCCCTTTCCCAGGGAAATTAGCAGGAATTAGGCACTCAAATCGCAAACAAATCTTTGCCAGGCTCGGTGGCAGTTGCCGGGACACAGGGCAAAGTGGGACGAGGTGTCCTTTCCCCCCTAGGGCCACCCTCTGGTCCCCCATGTTCCTTCTGGAGGCAGCTGCATTTCAGGTTCAGATGATCAGTACCTGACATTTTACAGAGCCCTGCTGAGCTGAAGAATCAGGGAATGATTTCAAGCAACTTTCTTATTCATAGGACCTTGCAGAGATGCAGCTTTTCCCAAGTACTGGGTACTCATTTCCCCATCAGATCTTCTTCCCAGGTCTAAAATGTTGTCTAAAAAAAAAAAAGATATCCACTGATTCATGTGTGCAGCCCAGACCTGCAGCTCACGCATCCCACAGTGCCAGCATCACTGTGTCCCGAAACTCAGAGCTTGTGCTCTCAAAAGTGGCAGCATTAAGCTTATAATTTATCAGGTGATTTTAGGAATTTGTCCCTGGAATAAGACTACAGGAAAACAGTGCACTGGTGAGTGTTAAATCCATGCTGCCTCACTGGGTGAGAAGGAAGGAGATGTTTAATCAAATTAAAAGGACAGTTTCGGGGTGGGTCTGGGGCTGTTAGGCCACATGGGGCTTCATCAATGGAAGCAAAGCAAAAGGGGAAACAAAGGCCCCATCCCTTTTCCTAGTCCCCTCCTGCCATGGCCAGCCCTGCAAACACTCTGGCAGGGGGCATCTCCCACCAGCATCCCAGCGGGTTTCACAGCTTGGTTGGCTCACCAGGATAACATAGGGCAGCACAGCTCAGAGCAATGCCAACCGTGGCGCAGCATGGTCTGCTTCTCCACAATCTGGGGAAAAAGAAATTACTTCTTGGATCCCTATTTCCAGCCATTTTTGCTTGTGGGTCTCACTGCTGAACTGAATTGCAGGCTGTGGGATTCTGCTCACAAATCTGCACTGGCTGCAGGCAGGAAAACTGCAAAAACAAAAGTGAAAATGATCTTGCCAGGCTGACGCCCTGGGCCCAGCTTGAATTCCAGCAGCCCAGCCCCTTGCTGCACGGACATCGCACACAGATGGGGTTCTTTCAGTTTAAAGCTGGGGGCACTGCCCTGCGGCCTCCTCCCCATGGTGCAGACCTCACTGCCATGCATTGCCAGGCTATTTCACAAATCCCCTGGGTCCTCCCGGCCTGTCAAACACACTCTGACCACCAAAAAGACCTCGTTTCCCCAAATCCCACTTTTTTTTCCTCCCATTTCTCCCCATTGTGCACAGTTATGTGCTGGTTACCCATTGGAGTGTTGCTCCCAGCGCTGGGAGCATCTAACCAATGCTCCTTAGTTTCTGGGGACCACCACAGCACTATTTTGCTTTAAAGACCAACTGGTCAGCCCATGGGTGAGCCCATCTTGGAGAGGCTCCGATGTGGGCTCAGTGAGCAGGGAATTGACAAAAGTTTCAGGGATCAAAGCAAGAAAGAGGAGCACTGGTTGTTCGCAGCAATCCCGTTCCAGCCATTCACTGCCACCGCAGAATAAATAATGAGGGATATTAATAACAATGAGCCACTGCCAGGGAGAAGAAAACAAATTCTTTGCCAGGCTCACAGCAAAGGGGGAAAGCCTGAGCATGGCTGGGGCTGCTGCAGGCAGAAATCACTCTGGCACATCAAAACCTAAACGATATGACACCAATTTGGGGCAGAAATAAAGAAATATAAATAAAAATAAATTAAAAAATACTCGGTGTGCAAACACCACCTTGCCTGGATGGAAAGCACTCAGATGGAGAAGACCCATCACCATTCCTGGGTCAGGGAGCTCAGCCACAAAATGCAGCTGTATGAGTGGAGTGATGCCTGCTCTTTTTGCAGGCATTTGAAAACGGGTCAGTCTCTGACAGGGTGGGCTTTTTACCTCCCTTCTTTGCTTTCCTATTTTTAACTGTCAGAAAGGGACACTACTTTGATTATGTTTGAGTCAGGGGAATTTGCAGGGAATTTAAAAAATTCAAACAACAATTAGCAAAAATAATTGCCATAAGCCTGTCTTGGATTGATTTGTTTCTTTTTAGAGCATAAATAATCTCTGCTGGCCAAGTTTTTGCACATGCACATATGGATACTTCCAAGTTTGGCTCTGAGATCCAGATTTCAACCCTTAGTGTCAGAATGGTCAAAAGCACCTAAACTGGAGTTTCCATTAAATCTGTGATTTGAGTTTCTGCAGGAGTTTGGGGGAATTTTGCACAGTTCCTTCACTGAGAGGATGCTGAGCTCTGGATTTTCTTGTATCCCATAAAAAAAAAAGCCTTGGAAAACTTTGCCACTGCCACAGCTGGGATCTGGGTTTTGGGGTTACCTACCTGGAGAGCTGATCTAGGCTCCTATTCCAGACTGACCTAAACCACTTCCAAGAGAGATCACAGAAATTCATAACAAAGCTCTTTTACTGCAGACCGAGCCCATCATCTGCCTAAACCCTGGGAGAGCCTCAGGGCCTCTCACCAGTTCCCGAGCCCCCATCGTGTCGAGCAGGACCCGCTTCCACACCAACCTCTCATTTCTGCAGTGGTGCCGCGATGGGAAAGAAAATAAATATCGCGACAAACCCAAGCCAGCCCTGGGAGGCCCCGGGGGTGGAGCACTCGCTGTTGATGCCTGCGGTCGGGAACCAGAGGGTTGTTTTTTTGTTTTTTTGGGTTTTTTTGGTTTGTTTGGTTTTGTTTTTGTTTTTGTTTTTTTTTTTTGGAGGGGAAACTGTAGAGTGAACCTGCCGGGGAGGGAGCAAAAGGGAAGATCATCGTGCTTTGCATCGGTGCCTGGCACAGCCCCGGCCGGTGTTTGCCCTCAGGGTGATGCCAACCCCTCCCCACCAGCCCGAAAACACCGACGGGGGTGTTTTGCGGCAGGGGGTTGAAGCCAGGGGTTTATCCAGGGCATCGAGGAGTTCCTGCACCCCCCGCCCGGCCCCAGCCAGAAACATCCTTGTAGCATCCCGACGCAGGGGCAGGAACAGGGGGCGCGGGGGAGGGGATGGGGATTGTCTCAATCCTTCATGTCCATCCCCCGAGGGGATCCTCCGACAGCCCCGGGTATCGGAGGGGGGAGCAGCAGCAGCCGCCGCACGCCCGCCGCAGCCCTTTGAACGGACCTATCGGTCCCGGCCCCGCCGCTGCCCGCCCCCGCCGTGATGCGGCCTGGCTCCTCCTCTCCCCGCTCAGCAAAGGGCTGGAAGCTCCCCTTAGCATGTTTGCCCTTATTTAATTTCGAGTGTGATTTTGCTATTTTTAGCAGCTGGATCCCCTCCAGTAAGGCTGAGAGCTCGCTCTTTTTCTTTTTCTTTTTTTTTTAATTTTTTTTTTCCCTTCCCTCCTTTTTTTCCTTTCTTTCCTTTTTTTTTTTTTTTTTTCTTTCTTTTTCTCCTTCCCTGCAAATGATTTTGACCCAGCTTCCTTCCTCCTGGGGCGGTTTCCCCCCCCCCCCCCCCCCCCCGTCTTTATTATTTATATAAATAAGAGGGGGGCCTGGTTGAGCTGTGGATGCGTGAGTCGCAGCTCTCTCTTTGCCTTCTCCTTTTCAGATCCGCATTTGCGAGCAGCAGCAGCCGCCGGGAGGGGGGGGTGGGGGGTGTGTGTGTTAATTCGCTTCACAACACAGACATACCAGGAGGAAAAAAAAAATACAACCCCCCCCCTGAAAAAAAACAAAAACAACATCCCAAGCACCCAGCTCCGCGATCAAGCTGACAGTGAGTGCCGGCCTTCCTCTTTCCTTTCTCTTTCGGGGGGTGCGGGGGGGGGGGTTAGGGGATGCCGGGCGTGGGGAGGTCCAGGCTTTGCCCCCCCCACCCCTTCCCCACGCTGTGCACGATTGTTCCCCGGTTTCCTCGGTATTGGCAAGGACGCGTGTGTGCGTGCGGCGGGCCGGCTTTTCAATGCTTCTATTATTAATTGTTATTAATTGTTGTTATTAATAGGGTGATGCACCTGGCGGGGCTGCCCGGGATGTGGGGAGCAGGGAGGGGGGAATGGGGATCCCCGGTGTCGGTTACTCCTGGGACTTTTCCTCCACTTACTCGGTTTGGGATGATGCAAACACCCCGCACAGCCCGGGGCGGGAGGGGTGGGGGGGGGGAAGGGTGTAGCTGGGTACACTGGGCACCTCCCGTACCCGAGGCTCGCAGGGTGCGTGGGGGTCGGTGCAAGGTGTGTAGAGTCAGGACTGTGGTGGGCCCATGCAAGGTGCGTGGAATCAGGACCCGTGCGTGGGGCTGGAGCAGTGCAAGGTGCGTGGGACCAGTGCAAGGGACCAGGTCAAGCCCGGTTCAAGGCGGGGGTTCAGACACAAGTTGGTGCAAAGTTGCAGTGCTGGGGCACAGCTAACCGACCCACAACCCCCCCCCCGACAGTGCCCATGCTGCTCCAGAGAGCGTGGGGCCGGGCGGCCCCCAGCCCCTGCACCCCCCAGCTCCTGGACCCAGCTCTTCCCCCGGGTGCGTGTTTGGGGGGGTGGGGTGATGCTACACGGGGCTGGCTCCCCCCCGGAGTTTTATTATACTCCGCAGGACAGGGGTTTCACAAAGCGTGTGATGGTGCCCTTCCTGCCTCTTTTCTTTCTCCCCCACCTCCCTCCTTCCTTTCTTTTATCACTTCCTTTTATTATGCATGCCCAGGAAGGAAGGGGGGTGGACTTGCCTTAATAGCAGGCCGGGGGGGTGGGGCGGGTGTCAAAGCAGCCCCATGGAGGGTTTGTCCTAATGAGGAGCCGCGCACATCCTTTCCCAGCCCTCGCACCCCGGCCAAACAGGCTCTTCAACTTCTGCTCCACTATTTCTTCCCCTCCTCCCCCTGCCAGGAGGTGCGGCCGAGATCCTTCTCCAGCTGCAATCAGGCAAGATTTTCTGTGTGTGAAGAGATTTATTCTTTTTTTTTTTTTTCTTTCCCATTTATTTATTTTTTTGTTTAAAACATCTAAGCCACCACCTTGTCTCCTTGCTTCTCCTGGGCAAACCATTAAACAAACCAGTTTAATCTAAGAGTAAGTGTCAGGAGGTGGAGATTTATGGGGTTATTTGCACAGAGAGGTGTATGCCAGAGCAGGCAGGTTGGGGGAAGGCAGGAGCAGGCCCAGGGCAGTGATGAGCATCACTCGGAGGGGCCAGGTTGGCTCTTTTGCAGCCCAAACCATCACTTGTGCAAGAGGTGGCTGCTGAGAATGGCCCAGCTCGTGTTGTGGAGCAGAGGGAGCTGATGGGGTTTTGGGAGGAGAGTCCGGCAGCTCACCATCCATGGGGATGGAGAGAGGAGGAGTTTTTCATCCCCCAACTCCATTGATTGAGAGGCAGATGTAGCCCCTCCACCTCCAAACCTTGCACAGATTTATCCCTCCCTGCCTCGGGGAGCCCAGCAGTCCCCTGCCCTCATCTCTGACCGATTCCATCCTTCGTGGAAAGGTTTCTCTCTCAGCTGCTTCCTCTCCTCCATGGCAACACAGCTGCTCCCTCCCTCCTGTACAGCTTCGATGCCGGAGCTCCTTCCCGCTGTGTGCCTGGCACTGTCCCACAGGCTCGGGGTGCTCCTGGGGCTAGGCAGGTGTCACCCGGACAGGGAGCATTGCACTGAGCCAGGGTCACTCTCAGGAAGAGGGGTGCTGGCTGGAAAGCTGCTGGGGTGGGAGAGAGGAGCATCTCCCCCACAGGCATCCTCCTCTCACCAGAACAGGGTGTGAAGCTCTTGGTCCCCACAGGGTGGTTTCAGCTCTCGCCCCTGGAGAGAGCTCAGAGGTGACAGAGGGATGGCTGGGGATGTGCACATACTTTTCCCAGCACCCACAACTTTGCGGCTTGAAGTGACATATTCAATGGCATCCCCATGGCAAGGAGGGTCCCCTCAGCATCCTTGGCTGGAGTCACAGCCTGTGTCCATTCCTGGCAGGGCAGAGGAAAACATGGCAGGGTGGGGGCCGTGCTGGGCCCATTTGTTTCCAGCTACAGGAGAGGGTATGGCAGAGCTCAGAGGCTGTATTTCCTTTCACAAAGATTGACTTAAAAAGATACAAAACCCATTCCAGTTTGACAAACGCCAGTCAGCCGGCCGGTGTTTTGCTTTCCAAAATCTAAACCATACTCTTTTTTTTTTTTTTTTTTTAATTTTAAGAGACTCCTTGAAGGGCTCTGGGATGCTGTGAGTAATATTTTTCAGGGTGTTTACAAAACAGCATGGTTTCTGTCTCCTAAAAAAAAAAAAAATCAGAGGGTGGTTTTTGTTGTTGTTTTGCACTCATGAGTCACTTTCAGAGGGGAGCGGATGCTAATGCGTGGTTTCTAAAAAGCCTCAAAGGCCTGAGCACAGCTCCTCATGCTGCACCTCTTACCTGCACCCATTCCAGCTGCCCCAAAGAGACTCGGCACGCCTGCTGCACCTTGCTTTCACCACTAGCGCTGTCCCAGTTGCTCTAACACCATCCAAATTGAAAGCAGTTGCTCAAAACTAAGCGTTATTAAACCTGTAGGCAGAGGTAGGGAGAGTGCCTCCATCTTTGCACACAGACTGAGCGCACAACCTGCAGGAGAAGCTGGGCAGGGGAGCTGCTGTGCTCCAGAGCCATGGGGTAGGCCTAGGACAGGGTGCAGAGACCATGCCCGGAGGGAGAGGTGGCCTGGGAAGGGGTTTGCACGATTCAGCCCAGAGCAATGCTGTGATTTTCTAACCAAATTTCCCAGGCAGCTCCAAGCACTGTGCTTACGGGCAGCGGGACTGGGATGCTGCTCCTGTGGCCCTGTCTCTGCTGGGACATATCCCTTCATTGCCCTGAGCCGGTGCCCCACCTCTGCATGGGCACAGTCACACAACGGAGTAGCAAAGCAGGCACCCTGTGATGGGGTCACCAGTAAGCACCAGGGCTGTTGGAGCAGTCCTGCTCCCTTTCAGCCCAGAGCCCATCCTGGCTCCTGGGCTGGGAGCTGAGTGTGGAACCAGTCCCATGACTCTGGAAAAGCAGGTTTTCCCTATGCCCCATGCAAAGCATTGAGGTGGAGCCGGGAAGATTGGAGCCTTTTCCTCTGTGGATGGCAAGGAAAGCCATCCAGGCCTCTGGGACATGCACAGGCACAATCCAGCATCCCTAGGACAAGTGCCAGGTGGTGCCTGTCCCTAAAGCCAGGCAGGATGGCAGAAGCAGGGGCACAGCACCCTGCCCTGGGTACAGTGGTGCTGAGTATAAGGTGAGATGAGGGGAGCAGGGGTGCAGGAGCCTGCACCACCCTGCCGGAGCCCTGGGACCCCTGTAGCAATGCCCGGAGGCCCACGGTGCTGTGCTCATCCTATTCCAACATGCCAGTGCTGACAGCATGTCTGGGATTTCAAGGACTCCAGGTTAAATCTGCAGCCTCTCTCCTCCTCTTGGGGAAAGGGGATGGGTTCTGTGGGAAGGGCTGGCCAAGCTGCTGCTCCCCAGATGCCTACTGGGGACCCTGACAGCTGGCTCAGCATTGGGGCACTGGCTAATTCGGCGGAGTGTCTATGCCAAGGGCTTGGGGCAGGATTCTGCCTGGCAGACGGTTCATTTTGCTCACCAACAACTGATGGAAGGATGCAGGTTGCATTCCTGGGAGGAATGTAGCTGCAAACCCACCCTAGAGGAAGGCTGGGAGTGGGGACAGGTGAGAGCCTTATTCAGCTGGTGCAAGAGGAGCAGCCACCATGTGGGACTGGTTACTAGGGCCTGGAGAGCAAGAAGGGACACTAGGGTTCCACTGCCAGGATCCAGCCCTGCAGCCTCAGACACTTGTGCCATCCCTGTGTGTTGGCACTGACCTGGGCTCCACACACTGGGACATCATCACAGGGTGATGCACTGGTGGTGTGAGTGGATGTGCAGCAGGGACTGGCATGGGCCAAACGCCTGTTTGCAGGAGGGACACGGGTGCTATGGGGGTGGCTTTGCAGATACCAGCTTTGCCACGGAGGGAGGGAGGGAGGGAGGGAGGGAGGGTCACGCCTGCCTGAGCTGCTCTGTGTTTCTGGGCCAGAAAACCCTGCACCCTATTGTTGGGTGCTGCCAAGTGGGCTTGAGGGGGCGTGAAAAATACAGACAGGGGTCTCTTCTAGGTATAGCTCTTAATGACGCCTTTGGTTTCTCCACTGTGGGCCCTGCCAGTCCCAGCAGTGCCCTGGGCATGGGCTGGTCCCAGCTCCACGCTGGGAGAGGAGCAGGATGTGGGTGAGCCTCTGGGAAGGGCTGGAGTAGGGCAGAAGGTGCTCATTTCAGCTGACTTTTAATCCTAAGAGGAATTCTTAGAGAGGGGGACCCTGGTCCTTGTGACCTGATGGTGCCGATACTTCACTGGCCACCCCCATCTCTGCTCAGGGAACAGCTGGAGGGGAGGCCAAGCAGCCTTATGGGGGGGGAGGGGGTGGCATGGCCATGGCCAAACTGACTCCTTGGGAAGCTTTGGCAGCTCTGCTCACCCTTCACAGCCCTGTTAGTCACTTCTGCAGACCCCAACACTCACCTGCCCCAGGGCAAGGGCTGGGGGAGTGGCACTGGCTGGCCTGGCCACCCATCGCTGACCAACCTTCCTCACCTTCCCATTCCTCCTCACCACTGCTGGAAGGACGATGAGTGAATCCGGTGCCAAATCCAGCCAGGCCCTGGCCTCCAAGGGGGACAAGGACGTCTCAGAGAAGAGGGGCCGGGGGCGGCCCAGAAAGAAGCCACAGGTACAAGGGGTCCCCTGGGAGGAAGGGGGGAGAGGTAGGGATGACAGCCCACTGGGCAACTCTGCCCACAGCAATGCCCTCTGGGGTACCTGCAGGGTATGAAGCAATGAGAATGTCTCCAATTCATCCCAGCAGCATCCTCTGGGCAGGGATGGGGATGCCCACAGTGCAACCACTATTACTCCCTTTGGGCAGCACCTCCTAGGTGTTCACCAGCAGCAAAACCCTCCTGGGGGGCTTTCAAAATCCCTCAGAACTCCTCCGGAGCCAGGGAAGGGCTCGGGGCCTCCCCTCAAGCTTCCCTAGTTGAGCCTGCTTTTGCAGACAGGCTAATTAAAGCCCCATTAGCAAAAGCTGCTCAGAAGGATAAGATGCTGCTGGAGCCTTTATAGTACCAAACCAAACCCCCAGCCCCCACTACAGAATGGGTGGGGTTTGCACCCATCATTTCCTGGCAGAAAAGGTGATTTTGCCACTTCTCCGACACTTTTGTCAGACAGCAGGGCCGGCAGCCAGCTGGGGTCCAGGGCTGGGCAGTCAGCAGGGACCATCTGGCTAAGCTGAGCGATTAATGCCGAAGCAGGACGGGTCACGCACGCGCCCAGCTGAAGGACGTGCCCAAGTCTGTGCCTGGCACCTGACGACTGATCCCAGTGCAACCAGTGTTCCCAGTACCACATGCAAGAGCATCTCTGCCCCAGTGGGATCTGCTGGGGAGAATGGGGCTACTAGCCTGGAGCGTCTCAGGGAGCACTAGTGTACCAGGAGCCACTCTGGGCACACACCCATCCCCAAGGACCCCCAGACTGCAGTGACTCCTCCTCTTCTCTCCCACCAGCAGGAGCCCAGTGAGGCCCCAACTCCCAAGAGACCCCGTGGACGGCCGAAGGGCAGTAAAAACAAAGCCACCCCGAAAGGCAGGGTAGGTTGCTGGGGATGGGGGTTGCTCTGCCTAAGCAGCCACGTGCTGGGACAACAGGTCCATTTTGAGCTCGACTGTATACAATTCAGGGGCAGATCTTCCCCTGGGAGGGGGGGGGACCCTCAGCACTGACCCCAAGGAAGATGGGGGAGGAGCAGGGGACAGCACGTGTCAGCACACGCATACCCGCAATAAACCTGCTTGCAAAACCGTGCGACTCACATCCTGCCCCCACCTCATGAGTCACAGGGCTGGGACTGTCCTGATACTGCAAGCTGGTGGCAAGGTGGGGCAGGGGGGTCTGGCTGTGGCCCTGCAGCCATCTGGGTGCAGCAGCCCAGGAGATGCCACTGGGGTGATGAATTCAGCAGTCGTGAGTGGGAGAAAAAGGACCCCCTCCCCACCACCCCAGCAGCATCCTGGGGATGAGATGGCCCCAGCCTGACCAAAATGTCTTTTTCTACTCAGAAAGCTGCAGTCACACCAGGGAGAAAACCTCGAGGCCGACCCAAAAAATCGGTGAGTAGGCTTCTCCCTTCCTCCTCCATGCTGGCAGGGTGCTGGGCCCTTTGGGAGTATGGCAGCCCCATGGCTGTCCCCATAAGCATGGGGTAGATGCTGCTGGGTTGGAAGAGAGCAGATCAGTGAGCAAAAGAGGGACACAGCATGGCACAGGGTGGGCTTCAACTCTGGCTGTGCTCTAGTGCTGGGAGCACTAAGCCAGGAGGCAGCTGGTCCTGCCTTGGTGGCACACATCTGTCTGGGTGCCTCTTGTGTCACTAGTGTGGCAGCAACTCCCCCACCTCCACGTGCTCCAGACACCCTCTTATTTTGTGCTTTCCCTCCTCTCCATTTCACTTCTACCTGCCCCCCCCCAGCCCCGCATTTGCAGCCCTGTGGGAGCTTGGGCAGCTGCTAGGCACCCACCAGCAGCACCTGCACAGTTGTAAGGAGGTCCTTTCTTGGCAGGCATATCCCACTGTCCCCAGCCCCTGGGCCACATTCTTGTGTCCAGGAGCTGCCACGAGGCAGCTTTCCTCTGGGACAGAGGAATCACTCAAGAGCATCCTCAGGGTGCGGCTGCTCTGCTTCATGTGGGGTTTTACACCTTTTCCTACAAATTCCTTGTGGAGGGCAAGGGGCTGGGACCAGCCAGGCCTGAAAACCAAGGGGACACATCCTGAGGGTCCTCCACTAGTTTCACAGCACCAGAGGCTGTTTTGGGGTCCCCAGGGTGGGGAGCCAGTTCAGTGAGGTGGCACCAAGCCTGTCCCACATTGGCAGGGCTGTGCTGGGGACACCGTGTCCCGCTTTGGCAGCTGCCGACCACAGTAGCTTTTTATGAACGAAGCAGGAAGAAGCAGGGGCCAGCGCTGAGTCAGCTACACACTCAGCCCTGACTCACCACCACAAGTGGGGCCACCATGCTCGTGGTCGCCCACCCATGCCATCATGCCGGGCCAGACATGGACACCCCTGGTCCTGTCGCTGGTGGCAGTGGCACTGGGGACCTCAGTCTCATGCCACATGCCCAGGGTGTGCAGCTCCCCCCACTCTGCTGCCAGCCCACCTGGTGGAGGGGTTCTTTCCTGGGGTTTAATCTGTAACAGTTACACCTGGAGCAAGGACCAGTCCCCAAACCCAAGAAAGTGCTGGTGCCTCAGTTTCCCTCTTTGCACTAGGGATGTGATTCATGTTCCTGGTCAGCCCTTCATCCAGGGACGATGTGGGGGGGGGGGTCCTGCAGCCCCTAGCATCCCCTGACCACACTCCCTTGACCTCACAGCAGCAGGATGAAGAGGAGGTAAACATTTCCCAGGAGTCATCTGAGGAAGAGCAGTGAAACCTCCCAAACCAGCGCTACCTCATCGCCTGACGGTCCCACGGCGTGGAGATGGATGGGGAGAAACCCACTGCGCTGCCCTGGCTTTTTCCTCCTCCTTCCTCTGCTCCTTCCTCACCCTCAGACAATGGCAGCACTGGAAAACAGCCCAACCCGGGCAGACCCTGCAGCCCCCCTACCCAGGGTGTGGGGCACCCACCTTGGCTCCCCTCCTCTCTCCAGCACTAGGTTTTGGGGCAGTCACACTGACAAAGGGGGTACTCGGCAGAAAGCTAGACCTATGCCCCCCTACCCCCAGTGCACTGATCTCACCCATCTAAAGAGGGGCTGGTTGGCCCCACCAGCACCAGGCTTTGACTCTGCAGGGAAGAGACTGGGGGCTCAGCAAAGGTGAGACCCCGCCCCCCCCCCCCCCCCCCCCCCAGTCCTAGGTGACTGTACTGTGTGGGGGAAAGCAGCTCCCAGGTGATGATGGGGTTCAGTGCCGATCCCCAGGGGTGCCTGAGTGGGGCCAGCTTGGGGCAGCCCTTTCCTCATAGGTTCTGGTATATATATATATTTCTTTTTTTAAGTACTTTTGATTTGTTTTTTTTCTTTCATTCACAACTACCTCTGGATATTTAAGTTCCACTCTCTGAACTCACAGATGTGCTGCTGCTGTGCCGGCTGTTGGGGCATCATTGGCTTGGTATTTCCTTTTTCGGAGTGTCGCTGGGGGGGCATTTTGGTTTTTATTGTTTTGTTTTTTAAATTGTTATTTTAAGGTCTAGGTTGCTCTGCTGCTTCAAGGGATCGAGGCTGGCAGGGCAGTGGGGTGGGGGGAACATGGGATGCTCCCCTCACTGCACTGGCCCCTACACAACTGCTGCAGTGGGACTGGAGCTCGGTGCTGGGCAGCCCTGGTGGGAGGAAACTGGGGTTTGGTTTAGGTTTTTGGTTGGTTTTTTTTTTTTCCCTTTTGTCCACTGTTAACAACCTTTTGGTTTCCTATTTGCAGTTACTTGAATAAAACATTTTATGGATGTTTAATGCCTCTGCCCTGGATTCTGGCTGGGGTCCAGCCCCTGGCAGTGGGATGGGAACAGGTTTTCCCCTGTGCAGGTGATACACAGGGAGAACCCATTAATACCTTCTCTGCAGGGACATCCGTGATGGTCATGGGCATCCAGACATCTTCTGCGGGCACAGACAGGAGCTGCTGATGGAAACAGAAACAGGCAAAACCCTGCTGCCCTCCCCTCCAAATTCCTGTCCTCCAGACCCTTTTTCATAGAATAGAATCATTTTAGTTGGCAGAAACCTATCAGATCATTGAGTCCAACTGTTAATACAGCACTGCCAGAGCATCACTAAACCACGTCCCTCAGCACCACATCTCCATGGATTTGAAACTCCTCCAGGGATGGGGACTCCACCACTGCCCTGGGCAGCCCAGGCCAGCCCTTGATAATCCTTGTGGGTAAGAAATTGTTCCTCAGCTCCAACCTAAACTTCCCCTGACACAATTTGAGGCCCGTTTCTCTTGTCCTGGTGCTTTTTGCTTGGGAGAAGAGCCTGAACCCACCTGGCTCTAGCCTCCTGTCAGCAAGTTGTCAAGAGCCAGAAGGTCTCCCCTGAGACTCCTCTCCAGGCTGAGTAAGCCCAGGTCCCTCAGCTGCTCCTCACCAGTCTTGTGTTATAGACCCTTTCCCAGCTCTGTTGCCCTTCTCTGGACAAACTCGAGCCCATCAATGTCCTTCTGGGAGTGAGTGGCACAAAACTGAACACAAAGCTGTCTTTTAATACCAAACTTGAGTCATGATGCAGACCTCACCAACGTGGGGCTGGACCATGGTCTGGCAGTATTTATACTGCTGAAATCCCTCCCTGCCTGACACGGGAGGCTCTTGACTGAATGCAGAAAAACACATTTATTTGCTCCAGCACCTGCCACACTGCTCCTCTGCGGGTGTCCTGCCCTCCGCACCCAGTGAAGCCCTAAAGCCCAGTTGCTTCGCTGACAGGGTGCCAGCCCCAGCCATCCTGCTCTGTCCATTTTAAGGGGCTGGTGGGACAGTGCAAGACACAAAAAAAAAAAAAAAAAAAAAAAAAAAAAATAAAATAGTTGCTGAGGTGGAAGATAACCCACTATCTTCACTGCTCACAGGGTGGGATCTCTCCTGTGCAGTGCCTGCTGGCATCGCCACACTACCCCAGGCGCATCCCATCCTTCTCAGAAAAGGCAGCAGCACGGGTGCTGACACCATCCTCCCTTTCCTCCTGCAGGCAGGATTCAGCCCCAGCTCTCCAGGCAGCATCAGGCCATCCAGTCCCCACGTGGGGGCCGATGGGGCGAGAACTTCCCCCAACCAGGCACCACCTGCAACAGAGAGTGGTGCCCTGAGCAGATAGGTAGCTTTGGGAGGGGACATGGAGGGCCCCAGTCCAGACCCCACCCAACTGGTGCCAAGCAAACCCCAAATGGTGTCTGGATGGGTAGAGAAGTCCCTGGGCCTTGCAGGCACCAGCTACACAGTCCAATCTCCCCAAAACCCTCTGGACTATACCCAAACCGTCACCTGGCTCCCACAGCCCAGGGCAGGCTGGTTCCATGGGCTCCCTCCCACTGGGGCTCAACAGCCTCCATGGGCTCTTGAACTAGGTGCTGATTCATGTTAAATTTTCATACAAAAACCAGATAAATAGCAATTCCCAGCAGCATTGTAGGTGACCAGTGAGTGACCCACACAGCCCCCCCCACCGATTCCTGGCCCCAAAACCAAGCTACTCACCCCAAAACCCAGTGGCTCACCCACCCGGGTATCCTCTGCCTCCACAAGCAGCTCCTGCTCAGACTCCTGCAGCTCCTCGGCTGGGTCATAGCTGTACATGGGCAGCAGCCGGTGACGCAGGCGATCAAACCTGGCAAGGGGATGATGGCAATGGCTGAGCAGTGACTGGTCCCACACCAAATCCAGACCTACACCCCCAGCACACTCACTCACCTCCGCTTCTTCTGGATGTACATAACCTGCAAGGAGAGACGGGGAAAGCATGAGCAGGAGAAGGGCTCACGATGTTTTGGCTCCCCCACAGCTCTTCCCAACCACCCACCCACTCACCACAGCCCCAACGGCCCCGGGCATGGTGGGAGACTCGCTGGTGGGCTACGTCCTGGGGCCTTTCCTCCTCGTCACTCTCCTCGGCGTCCTCCTGTCTGTGGTGAGTGGGTGGGTGGTTGGGAAGAGCTGTGGTGTTACTCATGGCCCAGCGCTGGCTTCTCTCCACATGGGGACACAGGTGTCCAGTCCTGCTGAACAGGATGTCTGTGAACCTGCAACTGCTCCGGTAATAACCAACCACCCCAGTAATAACCCATTGTCCCAGTAAAAAACAGTGAAACTTGCAAGTAACCCATATCCCACTAAATAACTCACTGCCCCCATAGTAACTACCTCAGTAATAACCAACTACTCCAGTAATACCACACCACCTGGAAGAACCTGTCCCCCGTCCCAGTATTGATCCCCGGGGCCAGGCAGGAGCCGCGGGGCTTGGTACACGGCCCTGGCCAGGAGGATGCTCGCCGGGACACCTCCGGGACACGGCTCAGGGGATGCCCCTGGCCCAGGGAGCTGCAGGCTGGGACGGGAGGGGGATCTCCCTGCACATCCCCCTACTCCCCGGAAGAGCTGTGCTCGGGGAGGGGGTGGGGTATCTCCGCCTCCACGGGCGGAAGAAGGGGACACAGACCTGCGAGGACCCCCGCAACAGACTCTGCTCCTCCACCACAAGCACCATACACCCCACTCCACTCCGTGTCGTGTGCATCGCGTCCCTTCCCATATCGCCGCCCGGCCCGGCCCAGCCGCACCCCCCCCTACCTGCGCACGCCGGAACCCACCCGGCGCGTGACGGGTGGGGCGGAGAAACGGGCGGAGCGAGGAAATGGGCGGGGCCTATAGGGCGGAGTGGTGGCAGCGCGTGGCCGGCAGGAGGCGGGGGGGGGGGGGCGCGGGCGGACATCGAAAAGAATGGGAAAAGGGCAAAGAAACCCCAAAACATGGGAAAATGAAAAACAGGAGAATGGAAAAAGGAAAAAGTAAAAAAAGAGAGAAAATGCGGCAAAGGAGATGAGGGGGCATCGGGAGGGGTGTGGGGCAAGTAGAGAAAAGGGAGAGATGATGGAATGGGGGGACAGGAGTGACACATCTGGGCAGGAGGGAATGCACATCTGGGAGCATGGGCAGGTGGACAGACAGAGGGATGGATGGTCGGATATATGATGGGTGGACAGACAGGTGGATAATGGGTAGATGGATGGAAGGACAGGTAGATAATAGATGAACAGATGGATGGATAATGGATGGACAGACAAATGGATAGCTGCACACCAGGGTGGTTAGGTGCATCCCTGCACCATTCATTGGATGGATGGAGGGATGGATGGACAGACAGAGGAATGGACATATAGGCACAGGGTGAAATGACCGACCAGCGGGGGAGGCCAGGTGGGTGCAGGCACAGGGACTGGCTGGGCAAGGTCACTAGTGGCAGGGGCTGTCTCTCCCTAGCCAGGAGCTCCTCCCTCCCAGGAAGTGTTCAAGACCAGGCTAGGCAGGGCTCTGACCAGCCTAGTCTAGCAGGTGTCTCTGGCCATGGTGCAGGGATTGGAACAAGATGAGCTTTAAGGTCCCTTCCAACCCAAACCAGTCTATGTTGATTCCATGATCCCCCCAGGGCTGGACCCACTGGACCCCCAGAAGCCCAGACAGGGGCTCTCACAATGCCAGCCACCTGTGGCCGAGCCGTGGGGTGGTGGCAGCATCCCAGCCCTGATCCCCAGCTACAGGACTAATCCACTTTGCCCATGCAGGGACCAGATGGCCCAGCTAAGTGGGTCAGGCAAGAACAGAGGACACTGGGGAGCAAGGAGCCCCATTTTGCTTCCCAATAGCTAAAAAAAAAAAAAATTAAAGTGAAACAAGGAGGGAGAGGTGTGGATGCTGAAAAGCTTCTAGCAGAGGGATTTTCTCAGCTTTTTGCAATATTTGGTGAGAATCCTGCCTTTCTCATGCATGTTATAAAAAACAGTAGGATGTTTTTTGTAAGCTAGACTAACACGTGGTGTTTTGCTAAGTTCTGTTTATGGTACATTGGAAAAATATTTTGAAAGAAGTGTTGTAGGACTTTAGCCAATCACCCTAGGAGATGGGTGATCACTGACCAATCGCCCTATGGGGCTAGGGTATCTAAAACAGGGTTATAAATTAATAAAGTTGCTTCTTTTGTCTGCTCTTACTGAACTTGTGTGTTGCTGCATCTCTCCGCTCCCGGTATAAACAGCAACAGAGAGGAGCATGGAAATGGCAGAGCTGGTGGGGCCATGGCCCCCAGTGCCCAGGATGTGATGAGGTTCAGTGCCACACTGAGAGCATCCTGCACCAGTGGGATGCCAGCACTAGGGAAAAGCAGCTCCTGCTCTATAGCCCTTGGAATGTACCTGCCCAGCAAGAGGTCAACCAGCTGCACAGCTGCTCACACCCTGAGCAGGGCATCACCCCTGGGCAAGCAGCTTGGGGCTTCTCATGGCCCATTCTCATCCCTTCCTTCATGCCCAAAGGGGCCAGGATCTGGCCAGCACTGCTGCAATAAGGCAGGAGCTAGACAAGATGGTGGGAGCACATCAACATCACTTTGGCTTCTCACTCTGCTACTGCCCTTCCGCTCCCAGTCTGGTGCTGCAGCTAAAAATAAAGCCAGCAATTTCTAGGAAAGTTCCTTGGTGGGAGTGAGTGGGAGCACACAGCCAGCCTGACCAGGCTGAGGTACATGTGGGGTGCTGGGGCAAGCAGCTTGCCTTGGGAACAGGCTGAGGAGGTGTCCCCCATGCCCCTCTGCATGGCCAGAGGCAGTCCTGGACAGTCACAGTGTCTCCAAATCCCAGGTGAATATTTTCTTCCCCCATCCACCACTGCCTGGAGCATCTGGATGGGGAAAAAGGGGAGTCAAAAGGGAATCTCCCCATTGCTTACCCCCATGGTGGAGGAAGGATGCTGGGGGCCTGAGGGCAGCATCACCACTCATTCTGGGGATGTGGATCAGACAGGGGGGCAGGTTTTTAGCAGGAGGTGAGAGGTTAGTAACTTTGTAATGACTGTTTAGGAGAGGATGAGACCACTTAATTTTTTTTTGTTTGTTTTTTTTTACTGTTGTTGTTGTTGTCTGGCGCTTTTTTTTTTCTTTTTCATTCTTCTTTCTTCTAAGTACTTTCTATTCTCCTGTATTTCTTGACTTCCTGGAAGAAGGAACCTGTATATTGTGCAAGGTCCTGATATCTTTTGTCTTACTTGTGTTAACGATACAATTGTCTAGCAGGGGGGCTAGGTGAGCATCTTGGATGCATTTGTACAATGACAAAGACTGGTGATACCTTGCAAGCCCAGCAGTAGGATTTTGTCCTCTGGTGTCAAAAATGATGAAGCATCTCATCTTAGAATTGGACTGGGTGAGTGGAAAGCCTCCTTCTTAGTCAATGTGAGACTGTTGTTGGAAAGGCTTGTGTCACATGAATGCTTCCGGTCAGTATTTGTTTTGTGCAGGTGATGATGAGGAACCTGGTGACTGCAGGAGTAACCTGGGTAGGTGACATGTGTCCTGTCCTGCATGGGTTCAGACTCCCAGTTCACTGAAAGCAAAGTTAAGGGACTATCCCTGGGGGAAGAGGACAAGGCTGGGAATTGCCAGGAGGGGTTTTAAAGTTAACATAGGGGAGAAGGCTGTGCAGCAACAGGCTACTTTAGGCTAGTAAAGCGAGAGGGTTACTCTTCAGCACAACAGTTGTGTGGGCAGGGCAGTTGTAGCTTGATTATGTGTTAGGTCATTTGTGTTGTCCATCTTTTGTGAATTATAGTGTCTTCAGGTTCTAACATTCTCACCATGCTTTGCATTCAATGAGAAGATTTTGTGTCTGGATTGCAATCTGTAGCGTCTCAAATGCCCATATTCATTGGCATAATGCCAACTGGGCACCTCTTCTCACTTAACAAGCTTGAAGTGTGGGTTGGCTTCTTATCTCAGAAGTTTCTCGATGGTTCTCATTTGCAGCATTGTTCCAGACTGCATCAACAGCTCTGTTTTCTAGCAGTCCATTTTCAAGGGCTGGAACTTCTTCCATTGGATGCTAATATTCTTGAATCTTGAAGGCAGGTATCATGTTTTCAAGGACTGGAATGTTTTCCCTGCATCCTTACCTTTTAGGTCTTGCAGGCTGGACACTTGTGAGAGGAGTTACAGGGGAGGTGAGCAGAGCACCATAAGGAGATGGGTTGGGACACAGTGTCAGAGGGGAGGTGATTGCGATATGGCTAGCTTAGATGTTTTCCTGTTTTTTGGATTTTGCAGGTGGAAAGCAATGAGGAAAGTCGGAGCTCAGCACAGGAGGCATCTTGGGCATGGAGAGCATTGACTAGTGAGGTCAAGTAGCAGTTATTTTTTTTGTGTGTTCAGTTGCCAGAGAAGTTTTTAGTGATCCTTCTTGTTTGTGTTTTGCAGGTTGTACCTGAGCCTGAACATAGCAGGCCAAAATACCAGAGTGTGTCCGGGTGTGTAAAGGAGAGGTGTAAAGGAGAGAGATGCTTGTAGTCATCAAGATGGTTGCTGATTGGGCACATCTTTCTTGCATAATAAGGTTGGAGCGCAGAGAATTCTTGCTACTCGTGTTCCAACTGTGGTACTGCGCACGGAGTCGTCTTTCTTCACCGCATGCGCAATAGAAGCTGTGAGAAGGTGCGGATAAAGGTGGGCACAACCCCCCCGCCCCCTTCTGCGCATGCGCAGCACCACAGGGGACATTCCCACGCTCTCCGTTGCCACTCCGTTGGGACACTGCGATACTGCAGCCGTGCGCCAGTCGCCCTTTTCCGCTTTTTTTTTCCACTCCGATTCTTTTTTTAGATATATGTATTACTTTTTTAACTCTATGGGCAGTGCGTGGTCGTGTCCCCCCTTGAAAGCTCGGTTTCGGGGTACGTTTGGAGTAGGGCATCCTGAGGAAAAAAGCCCGACGAGGGCGGCCACCACCGCGGGGGGGGCGATGGGGGCTGCTTTTGGGGGGGGGCGGAGAAGCGCTGTGCGGGAGGGGAGATGCCGCGCTCTGCCTCAGCCAAGGGGTAGTGGCCGCCCCGAGCTAAGCGGCGAGCTCGGCTGATCTTCTGGGTGCGGGTGTCGGCCGGGAAGGAGACCAGCGTCCCGGAGAGGGCGGAGAGGTGGAGGCACAGGGCTGCTGTTCTGCCCTGTGACTGCCCCGGGGCATGCTGGGAGGCGTAGTCCCGGAGCGTGGGGGCTTTCCTGTGTGCCATGTTTCTGCCCCGAGACATACCGGGAGGTGTAGTCCCGTAGCACTGAGCTGCTGGTATGCTCTCTAGATACCCGGGGCACGCCGGGAGCTGTAGTCCCGGGGCACGGAGCTTCCTATGCGCCATGTTGGAGTCCCTCGGCATGCCGGGAGGTGTAGTCCCGGGGCACGGGGCTTCCGCATAACACCATGCGGGTTACACAATTGCACATTACAAACTCAAATAGCAATAGCTCAATAAAAGAGCTGGTGGAGTTGTTTGCCAGCCACTTTCCATTATTCATCTGAAGTTCTGGCTAACTGGGGAGGTCCCAATGGACTGGAGGTTAGCAAATGTGATGCCCATCTACAAGAAAGGCAGAAAGGAGGATCCAAGTAACTATAGACCTGTCAGTCTGACCTCGGTACCAGGGAAGGTCATGGAGCAGATCATCTTGAGTGCTCTTACAAGTTGTATAGGGGGCAAACAGCGGATCAGGGCAAGTCAGCATGGGTTTAGGAAAGGCAGATCTTGCCTGACGAACCTGATCTCCTTCTATGACAAGATGACCCGACTACTGGACGAGGAAAAGGCCGTGTATGTGGTCTACCTGGACTTCTGGAGGGCTTTTGACACTGTTCCCCATAGATTTCTAACGGAAAAAACGGCTGCTCATGACCTGGATGAGAATACGATCTGCTGGATCAAGCACTGGCTGGATGAACGGGCCCAGAGAGTAGTGCCCAGTGGTACTAAATCCAGCTGGCGGCAGGTCACAAGCGGTGTTCCTCAGGGCTCAGTGCTGGGGTCGTTTCCATTGAACATCTTTATTGATGATGAGGACATAGAGTCTACCATCAGTAAATTTGCAGATGACACCAAGTTAGGCAGGTGTGTCGATCTGCATGAGGACAGGGAGGCTCTCCAGAGAGACTAGATCACTGGGCCACTGCTAATGGTATGAGTTTCAACTAGGCGAAGTGCCACGTCCTGAACTTGGGCCGCAGCAACCTCATGCAAAGCTACAGGCTTGGGGAAGCGTGGTTGGCGCTGGAGGTGCCTTGGACGAGGAGAGCATTGACTACTGGGGTAAAAAAGCTGTTATTTGGCACATGTTGCCTGACCCAACACGTTCTAACTGTCTGTCATTGGTGTTTTGCAGCTTGTACGCGGGCCGTGATGCGGCAGCTGGAAATGCAGAAGGCGAGAAGCCCGAGCTGTTGAGGTGAGCTGGGTTAGTGGGGAGTAGGAGGATCATGTGGCTGGTGTTATCTAGAAAGTGTGATGTAAGGCTTTTATTTTGTCTCTTAGGTACCAGAAGTGATGGCAGAGCTGCAGCATCGGATCTGGGGCCGAGCAGATGAGAAGAAGCCAGAGCACTTCTCAGGGCAGGGGTGGCAGGGACAAGTTTGGTGTCGGTCAAACCACCCCAGCCCCTCCGATGCTTACTGCTGGCACGGTCTATAGCACACGTGGAGCAGCTTTATTGCAGCGTTTCTTCTTCCCTGCAGATGAAGAGTGTCCCAGTCAGCCAATGCGACGCTTCTGTTGAGGATGGCTTCGGACCCTGGCCCTCTGAAAACTAAGTTGAGGGAATAAGGGAGGGGAGGAGCTGGGTAGAGGGGTTAAGGTTGGCAGTTACGGGGGGGGGTGTTGCTGTTAACACGGCAGAGGCAGTCCTCGGGGAACACCGTCACAGTGACCGGGTTACCTCTCCAGGGAATAGCGGCAGGTGCAGGCCGGGCAGTTCCAATGGGAGCATGTGCAGGTGTGTTACTGGAGTCCAGTATTTGCACCAAAGATAGTCTTTGGGTCTCAATATCCTCATCATCTGCGTGCTCACGGAGCACGGTACGCAACTCTGTCACTGAATAGGTTCTCGAACGCATCTAGCCATCGGGAATGTTGGCAGTGGGCCATGTCTTTTCTCGTCTAACATGGCAGGAGCACGGATCAGTCTCGCATCTCGGAAATTGTCCATCTCAGTCTCAGTTCAGACCCAGTCCAAGCTCAATTCCACCCTGATTTCAGTTCCAGTCTCTGCCCAGTCCCAATCCCAGACTTAGTCCTAGTTCCAGTCCCAGTGTTGCTCTGATCCCAGGACAGGGTTTGACCCTGGTGCTATTCCCAGTCCCAGTCTAGTGCTAGTCCTGGCCCTAGTGCTGGACCCCTGTCCTACTGCGGGGTTCAGATATTGGTCCCAGTTCTGGTCCCAATCCAGTACTAGGTCCTAGTCCGATTCCCAGTGCAGTGGCAATCCTAGACCCAGTTCCAGCTTCTATCCTGGTCCCAGTCCTGATGCCGTGTCTCAGTTCCAGTGCTGGTCTCATTCTCGTGCCTGTCCAGTCCCAGGCTTGGCTGCAGCCCCAGTTCTGGCCCCAGTCCTAGTCCGGTTCTAGTTGCAGTCCCAGTCCAAGCCCTGGCCCCAGTGCTGCCGCCAGTCCCAGTGATGGTCCCGGTCTATCATGCTCGGCCTGGCCCGGCTGGGCTCGGCCCTGCTCAGCTGGACTCGGCACAGCTTGACCTCGCTCGGCTGGGCTCGGTCCGGCTGGACCCGGACCTTCTGGGGTCGGCTCGGCTCGGGCCGGCTTGGCTCTGTTTGTCACGATTCGTCCGGGATGGGCTGGGTTGGGCCGAGGCGGGGCGGGTGTGCTGCGCTGTACTGGGCTGACCGGACAGGGCTCAGGGGCTCGGCCCCTATCCCTCCACACGCGTGTGCCCCCGCCGGGCTGGGCCTGGTTCCAGTCTCGGTTCCAGTCTCAGTCCCAGCCGCTGTTGCAGTCCCAATCCCAGTCCTGGTCCCAGTCCCAATTGCAATTCAGTCCTTGTGCCAGTCCAGTCCAAGTCTCCGTTCTGGTCCTGACCCCAGTCACGAGGCTGGTTCGGGTGCTGGTCCCAGTCCTCGTCAGGCTCTGTCCCAGGTGCTGAAACCGGCCGGACCCGCCGCGGGGCTTCGACCGTGGGACGGACCCGCCGAGCCCGGCCCAGCTCATCCAGTCCAGCACAGCCCGGACCTGCCCAGTCAGCCCAGTACAGCGCAGCCCGTCTCGGCATGGCCGAGCCGACCCCAGCCGAGACGGGCCGACCCCAGCCGAGACGGGCTGACCCCAGCCGGACCTCGCTCCCCCCCCAGGAAGGGCAGGCAATCGGCTGGGCGCTCTGCAGGGACAGACAGGCCGGCCCCGCCCCAGGGAGCATGGAAGGGGCGAGCTCAGGGTGGCGAGGGGCACGGAGACAATCGTGGAGCGGGGAAACCCCGGGCAGCGGGGCCAGCCTGGGACACCCCCGGGCCCCAGGACACCCCGGGGATCCGTGACCAGCACCGCCCCAGGGCCAGGGTCATCGGGACTCCCCCGCGCTGAGAGGGGCCGCGGGACTGCAGTCGCCCCCCCGCCCCTCCCGTGCCCTAATGTGAGCTTTTAGCTTTTGCTTGGTTTTATCTTAGGTTTTATCTATTCTCGTTTTAATGTTCGACTTGATCTTCTATTGTTTTTAATCTTCGGTTTTTGCGGTTTTGCTTTTCATATCAGGTATTGGCTCTTCAGGTTTTCATCGTAGGCGTTGGCTCTCTCTTTTTTTAATG
>JANVCC010000046.1:0-25753 GCA_025345505.1 Todiramphus chloris collaris
GGGTTGTGGAGTCTCCCTCTCTGGAGATATTCAAGACCCGTCTGGACACGTTCCTGTGTGACCTGGTCTAGGTGATCCTGCTTTGTCAGGGGGGGTTGGACTAGATGATCTTTCGAGGTCCCTTCCAGCCCTTGACATTCTATGATTCTATGATTCTATGAAGGTGATTGAGCAAATTTTTACCTGGAATCCATTTCCAGCATGTGAAGAATTAAAAGGTGTCTGGGAGCAGGCGACACAAAGATAGGAGCAGCAAACCATGCCTGGGCAACACAGTTACCTTCCATGATGAAAGGACTGGCTGTGCAAAGAAAGAGCAGTGGGTGTTGTTTTCATTGCCCTTAGTAAGGACTTTTCCACCCTCTCCCTCGGTGTTCCCTGAGGCACACTGGTGAGACATGGACTGGGTGACGGGTGTTATACTGAGCTGCCTATCGGTCTGTGAGTGGGAGTGAGGGGTGGGACAAAATCCATCTGGTGTCTGATTTCTTGTAGGGTCACTCGAGAACTAGCAGTGATGCCAATGGTGTTTCTGGGTAGATGTTGTCCATGCGACTTGCCTTCCCTGGCCAGATGTGGTTGAAACTGTCCAGGGCTTCAGAACATGTTGGGGAGTGGGGGGGGGGGGGGGGGCCAGGTAATGGTGGGAGATGTGTGTCCTTGGGAGCCTGTCCAGGGGACATGGAAGCAGAGGGCTCTGCAAGGAGAGGCTATGGAGAAGGGTTTGTCTGTCAACCTCAGGGTCCCATGCCCAGGACCTGAGCCATATTGGTGGCCAGTGTCACCATGTTCATTTGCCTGTGGAAGCCCATTGGCTGCTTCCCAGGAGCGTTTGCTCCATGGCACATCATCAGCAGGGCTAGTGTGCCACAGGGACCTGGGCTGGCTGTTAGCCACGCTCCTGGAGTGACCGTGAATGTTAGTGGAGGCAAGAGAGGCCACTCTCTGGTTGCCTCAGGAGCTGGATGAGCGTTCCACACCTTCCACATATCCAATAGCATTGCTGGCATGGCATCTGTGTCTCCACATGGCTTTGGTAGCCATGCTGTGTAGGGAAGGGCAGAGGAACAGCCACTTCATGTAAGTCCCGTCCCAGCTTCCCACCTGGGACTGGCAGGAGAAGCATGAGTGGAGGGGAGAGAGGTTGCTGCAGCTGAGATCTCAGCCCCAGCAAGTCTGTTGTCTGGTTCCCTTTGTGTCTTGGTGGAGCGTGGACAGAATGGCAAGGGTGCCCAGATACCTCTCAAGCAGAGTGGATGGAGGGCACTTCTCTCTCTTCTAAGTTGACAAGTCCTACAAAGTGAAGACAGCCCCCCTGGAGCATACAAGTCCCCTGGCAAAGACAGCCCTCTGGAGAAGGAAATGCCTTTTGCAGAGCCTGTTTATTCTATCTTTGATTAGTTTTGGTTGTGGGTTTGTTGTTGGTTTGTTGGCTTTGGTTGTTTTGGGGTTTTTTTTGTGTATATGTTGTTTGGTTGTTTGTTTTTAGATTAAATTAGATACATTCAAAAATCAAAAGACAAGGGTGCATTTTTATTTCTTATGTGATATGAATAGAAAACCCCCTTTTTGCCTACTGTGAAACTGTTCTTGTGGTACCTGTTGTATTCATCTGTTTGTTAAATAACCAATAAAATAAATTTCTCAGGCAAAAGCCTAGCCAAATAAATATTTAAAATCAGCATGGTGGAGGGAAAGTGGCAGCCCATCTACGCAGAGCAGAGCTTTTTCAGCTGCACTGTTAGGGAGAAGCTGTAAGAACAAAGTGGTGGGAACAGCTCTAGTTTGGTTTTGGGACATTTGTTTTTATGTAAACTGTAGGTCACATGGAACAGATAACCAAGGAGTATCCCATAAATGAGGAGGTACCAGATTCAGAGTGAGCCTTGCCACTGTGGATGCTAAAAGTTAATCTGTGTTTAAATAACAGTAGTACCTCTATAAAGAAGTCTGTCAACAGCCTTTAAATGCACCATTTCAGAAAGTCCCCAAGCTACAAATTTTTGAAAGGTGGACAGGGGTCTGTCTCGTCCCACTCAGTGGACAACGAGGGAGGTGAATCTTTGCGATCCCCTGAAAGAGGCTGTCCCTGCACGACAGGGCGGCCGGGGCAGCAGAGTCACAACACTGACTCCGAGGAACAATAACAAAACAGTTTATTAGCTCTCCCTAATAGAACAATCAACAAACAGTACGGATAAAAAGAGTCAATCTTTGTAGGCGATTATTTTACGGCACAACCGAATTTTGAGGAAGAGGAAGAAAGTTATCAGAGAAGAGGAAAAGAGAGGAGAGGTGAGGTAGTAAGTAAGAAAAATAGAGAGTAAGATAAAGAGAAAAGATTATCACCACCCGTGGATCCAGCAACGTCTCACTCGATCAATCCAAGTCTTCAGTTCTTCGGTGGTGGGTGCACACCAATCAATATTTTTCTGTCCCTTTTATACCCTTGAGGTATCTGGGTGGCATTCCCAACTTCCACAGGAAGTGGTGTTGATTTGCATAAGCTCCATGAGCTAGAAGTAGTGTGGCGCCTGCCATCTACCACCCCCATGATGCAGTCAGCAGGAGCACTTAACTAAAGAAAAGACAGAGTCCCACCTATGCAGAACCTATCTCTTCCTTTTGTTAAATCATGTCTGCAAGGAGCCAAAGGGGGCACAGAGACATTAAAAGCAATCAACACCTCTCCCTTCCAGACAGGTCTTTCCAGACCTTATCACCACACAAGGTTTGAGGCAAACAACAGCCAGGCTCTTACAGGGTCCACCTATCAAAAGGGTAAACCAGATGTGATTCTCGTTGGTTAAGTTTCCTGTTAATCAGCACTTGCTTGTTAGAAGCAAGGATACTGGACCTTTGGTCTGGGTCAGTATGTTAGGGATATGGCGATTCCAGTTGCTCAGTGGCAGCAAGGCTGCTACAACTTTGTGTCCCCAGGTCCAACCACTAGTGAGACTGAGCATGTATTCCCAGCAGGCACCTGTAGAAATGTATGGGTAATCACAGAGTACAGTACAGAAGCCACAGCACTGATGCAAATGTAAACTGTACCACTCGCCTCATCCTGTTCCCCTCTCTGTAGGATCGTGATAAAAGCCCACTAGTGGGAAGTGTATGCACACAACATGGATCCCTCCACTAGCTGGCCTTAGGCCTCTTCAGAAGCTGGCCCCTGATCCCCAGTCACCCCCCCTAGTATCTGTGTGTGTGAGTCCCTGAGGCCTACAGCCAGGTGCCAGTTGTTGATACAGCCCTGCATGCACCAACACAGATTTACACCTCCCACTTGACCCCCAGCCTTATGGTCTCTCCAGTAGTTGGTCTGGACCTCCTGGTCATGCTGGTGGCCAGCTCCTCCAGTTGTCTTAGCCGTGTGTGTATACGTATACACAAATGTATCTCTTGCGCACCAGACTGTCTGGTGTCTCTAGCAGTTGGTCTATCTGGACTTCCCAGTCCTTCCAGTAGTCAACTCCCTCAGTTGTGTTGCTCACAGGGAAATACCCTGGACTTGTGGCTGCTCCAATACCTGGCTCCCCAGTCACTTCACCTACTCGTTGGCTAGCTTGTCTCGATACTCGCTGGGGATCGCACAGTGACATACGTAGCCTTGCTCACTCCAGTTGCTGGCACCACAGACATGTTGGCCCTATGACCTGTTGCTCCAGTTCTTGAGTGAAGACTGACTTTTCCCTTATCATCTGAGATACAGCCTTTTAGTAGTGCACATGGAAATGATTTTAAGTACAGTGCCGCTTTTTAGGGGGCTGTCTCTTCAGATTCAAAGGCTGAAGATGATAAAAGCAGTAACCACATCCATCTTTGCATGATTTTTTTTTTTCTGATTTCAAACCTTTTTATGGTCACAGTCTTGGGAAACTATTCCAAATGAAGAGTTAAAATTTTTCTTAAATCTTATGATACACTTTTTTTTTTTTTTTCTTTTTTTATCAGTAGCTCACTTAAGTTTCAGTCTTCTTGGGCTGCAACAGTGCTGTGAGTAGAGGAATCTCTTCAATAAGAAGTTCCGTGGCAGTATCTTTTTATTGAAAAACTGAGTGGGCTTATCCTTTTTCTTCTGTTTGATTCAGAGGAGATTAATGGCCTACACACTTTTCCAACAATATAGTGCTCTTAGGTACTATTGATGCTTATGTGACTGTGTTGCAAAGATGTAACTCCAAGTTGTGTGGAAGTTCATGCTGTAAAACTAGGTTTAGCTACTGATTGTGCAGCAATGGTGGCAAGTCAGGTGTCTCAAAGGCGCTTTGCAGTGTGGTGCTTATGTTGGTTGTAAATTACAGTTTCTTCTCTAAGCTGAGTGTTATTTGTCCTGCTGCTATAACTTTAACTCTTATTTTGATGTTTCTTTGGATTTTTTTTTTTTTGTATGGCTGATTTGGCTTTATTTGACTTAAGTGTCTGTATTGGATACTGAAACCAGGATGTAATTAGACTTGATAATCCAAAACCTGAATGAAATTTAGTCTTATGAAATCAAACCCTAAGATGACAAATTGGCAATTCACTCAGTTGTTCCTTTCAAAAAAAACCCCACCCATCCATATAAAGAAGATGATTTAGACTATTTGTTGATTCGTTTATTTATGTTAATTATTGCTTCTGATTTGGAAGAGTGGGTGAGGTGTGGAAGCAGGTGATGAATTTAGTTGTGAGAAGATGGTCATCAGAAATACCTGGCTTAAAAGAAGTTGGAGTGGGAGGGGAACAGTTAAGGATAATGACATCGGTAGAATTATGGAGAACTTTTCAAGACAGGATTTCTGATTTTGATAAGGGAATTAAAGGAATTGGAAGGCATAGAGGTGATAGGGTGTGGTCAGTATATCTGAAGTTCATTTTATGAACACACTTGAGATGAAGTTTAGGGAATGGCTGAGAAAGATGTGTAAGTGGTTAAATGGGTGAGTAAAAATAGATTTTTACTGTTTTGGGTTTTTATCCTTTCTCATTTGGTCTAAAACTAAAAGGAGTTTTTCTAGGCACCATGAATGAGCAAGCTTACTGCTTGTCTGCAGCAATTCTGCTATGCCAATAGCAAGTTCCCTACCCCGTGGCAGTTTGTGATTGATGTGAGGGAAGGGATATGAATATAGAATTTAACTGGTATAATGTAATTTAATTTTCTCATAAAGACCGGGTCTGATGTTGGTAGCCTACATTGCAGGAAGGTGTGTGCTCCTTCCCTGCAAGATCTTTCAAATGCCTTTCAAGTATGGGATGACATCACATCACTAGCCATGCGATATTGTTACTCAGTAGCTCATTGCATATACACCTTAGGTGTTTTGTATGGCCAGAGCAAGAAGTAGACAGGCAGAGGAAGTTCTTAAAGTTGACAAACATCTGGCTTTGCTTAAATGCAGAGTGTCTAGAGGGCTCTTGTTTTAGGAGTGCATGTGAAAGGACTGGTAGAGAAAGAAAAAGGGCATGGGATGCACTGTTTTTAGACATAAGTGGTTTGCAGCAGTGGAATTGGAGCAGGTTGGGGTAAGGCTCTGGGTGTTGCTGAGAGACTGAGGCCTTTTGGAACTGAAACTGAGTGGGGAGGAAGAGTGGAAGGATAAGTGTGGCTTGGCATTGAAGGAGAACAGAGAATGCTGAAGGTTTTAAGAGGAGTTTTGAAGACTGGTTCAAATTTTATGTTTAGTTTAACAGGCAAATCAATACAAGTTGAACTGCTATCTATAGAACACAGAGTTAAAGTAGAAGCCTATTGTTCTTTCCATCTTTCAAAACTCACAACAGGTGAGCCTAATGTATTTTTCCTGTCTTCAAAATTCACTTGAGCTCTTAGCAGTTGCCTATCCAAACCTGTATGTTGAGAGAGTCCTTTTAGGACAGTGCTCATTTTGAGAATCATTGATAGAGAAACAGTTTATAAATAACAGTAGTGAAATCCTTGTCACTTTTCAGAACAAATGCAAATCTTGTGGGAAGAAGACAAGAAGTTTCTGCATGTCCTAATTCTTTCATGCCTTACAGATTTGGTTTGTCACATCAGTTTTGAGTTTCCTGGCCATGGTTGCCCATATAGCACTCAAACTCAGGCGGATGCTTGCACTGCAATAGATGGATTATAAACCCATTGAATCAAAATAATCATCATGAAATGCAGTGAACTTGTGCTAAATTTCTGTGAGCTGCATGTGTATGCACCTTTTAATCTCTTCCATATTGAAAAGGCATTTTTGGCTTGATGAGGTGTTGGTATGAAAAGTACTTGCACATAAAAAGATGTGCTTAGATACATCTGCTCTGGTAAATCCCATTCAGCTGAAGTTCTGAATCTGCAAATTCTGACAGCTTTTTATTCAGTGGGACAGCTGTTAGCATAGGTACATATGGTAGTGATGTGTAGAAATGCTACCTGTGAGTTCTTAAATATATATAAAGCAAAGAAATCCTTTACCTTCATTTGCCACTTTTAAGATAAACTACACTGGCACTTGAAACTGTAATTTTAAGTCTTCAATTACAGGGATTTTTAAAAAATGATGTGCTTTTTCTTAGTTTTGTTTGTCAGAAATGCAATGCAGTCTCTTAGGACCCTGAATCAGACACTGTATTTAGGTGAAGTTACTTCCTCTGTGCATTCCCATCTCCATTTTTATATCATTGAATCATAGAATTGTCAGGGTTGGAATGGACCTTAAAAATCATCTAGTTCCAACCCCCCTGCCATGGGCAGGGACACCTCCCGCTAGAGCAGGTTGCTCACAGCCCCATCCAGCCTGGTCTTAAAAACTTCCAAAGATGGGGCTTCCACCACCTCTCTGGGCAACCTGTTCCAGTGTCTCATCACCCTCCTGGGGAAGAAATTCTTCCTAATGTCCAACCTGAATCTACCTATCTCTAGTTTTAATCCATTCCCTCTAGTCATATCACTGCCAGACAGCCTAAAATGTCCCTCCTCAGCTTTCTTGTAGGCCCCCTTCGGATACTGGAAGGCCACAAGAAGGTGTCCCCGGAGCCTTCTCTTCTCCAGACTGAACAACCCCAACTCTCTGTCTGTCTTCATGTCACGATTTAGGGTCAGGGCAGCCCCTTAGACCTATAACAGACGCTCTCTGTTAACCCCCCTCCCTCCCCAGAGGGGAAAGAGAATGGAATAAAGGAGAGAGACTTAGCAATTAGAAAAGGAAACTAGAACAGCTTTAATGAAAATTAAATTAATAATTATAAAAATGGAATATATACAAATATATACAAACCCAATATTGAACCCAACCCCCCTGATGGTAATTACGTCACCATCACCACTGATGTTGTGCAGGCACCGGGGGAGTCCCAGACCAGGACCCGCAGCAGACAGGAGCTGTGTTCAGGAGCTGGATTCCGGTATCAGGTTCAGGAACACGCAGACCGGATCGAAGGCAGAATGGACAGAGGCCTCCTTGGGTGCTCTGAGGAAGGAACCAAAAGAGGACCCAAGGCAAGCCAAGCAAAAGCTGACAAGGCAGTCCAAGAGGGGAGAGGAGCCCAGAGACCCTTCGGATCACACAGCTCTAAACCAAACATGGTGTATATGGGATGGAATACCTCATTGATCAGTTTAGAGTCACCTGTCCTGTCCACTCCTCCCTGAAGGTGCAGCCTTTCACTTTGTGCACCCCCCAATGTGGTACACAAGACCCAGCAGTGGCCTTGTTCTGCATACCAATCCTTGGTAGTAACTCTAAACATGAGGTGTTATCACTGCTAGAAGCAGACACTCTCTGTGAAAACAGGCTGCTAACGTGCAGTTAATTATAAGAACTGAGATGAAAAGTAAAATTACTGAATAGAATTAGTCCTGTTTTCACTGAAACTAGGACACCTCATAGGAGAGGTGCTCCAGCCCTCTGATCATCCTCATGACCCTTCCCTGGACACGTTCCCGCACATCCATATCCTTCCTGTAATAGGGGCTTCAGAACTGGAGGCAGTACACCAGGTTAGGTCTCACCAGAGTGGAGTAGAGGGGGAGAGGGGGAGAATCACCTCCCTCAACCTGCTGACCATGCTTCTCTTCTCTCTCTCAGCCCAGGACATGACTGGCCCTCTGGGCTGAGAGAGCACACTGATGGCTCATGTTGAGCTTCTCATCCACCAGCACTCCCAAGTCCTTTTCTTCAGGGCTGCTCTCAAGCCAGTCACTGCCCAGCCTATATTGTTGCTTGGGATTGCTCCGACCCAGATAGAGGACCTTGCATTTGGCCTCATTGAACTTCATGAGGTTGGCATGGGCCCACCTCTCCAGCCTGTCCAGGTCCCTCTGGATGGATCCCTTCCCTCCAGCGTGTTAGCCGCCCCACACAGCTTGGTGTCATTGGCAAAACTTACTGAGGGTGCACTCAATGCCACTGTCCATGTTGTTGACAAAGATGTTAAACAAGACCGGTCCCAGTACTGATCCTTGAGGGACTCCATTTGTCACTGGTCTCCACTTGGATACCGACCCATTGACAACCCCTCTTTGGCAGCGGTCGTTATAGAGTTATAGCTCTATAACTGCAGTATGGGCACTGGGGCTATAGGTGCTATAATGGGGTTCTAGGGTTTTTCCTAGGGCTATAGGAGCTATACTGGGTGTCTAGGGTCCATACTGGAGCTCTAGGGGCCAAATTTGGACTATATGGACCTAATCGGGGCTATAGAGGCTATAATGTGGCTATAGAGGCTATAATGTGGCTCTAGAGTCTATACTGGGGCTACAGGGTCCACACTGGTCTATAGGGGGTATACTGTTTCTCTAGGGGCTCTATTAGGACTATAGAGCCTATATTGGGGCTATAGGGGCCCAACTGGTGCTCTGTGGGTTATATTGGGTCACTATGGTCTATACTGGGGCTATAGGGGATATAATGGTGCTGTAGGGGCTATAATGGGGTTATAAGGGCTATAATGGGGTTATAAGGGCCATACGGGGGAAATAGGTGCTGTACTAGGTTTATAGGGCCTATAATGGTACTATAGGGGCCATTCCAGGGCTATAGGGTCCACGCTGGGGCTTAGGGTCTATAATGGGGGTATAGGGGTTATAATGGGTCTATTGAGGCCATACTGGGGCTGCAGGGGGCATACAGGTACTATAGGATTTATGCTGTGTCTATAGGGACAATAATGGGGTTATAGATGTTGTATTGGAGGTATTGGGGCTGTACTGGGACTCTAGGGAGCATACTGGTGCTATAGGGTTTATAGTCTGTCCATAGGGACTGCAATGGGGCAACTGGGGCTCTAATAGGGCTACAGGGTTTGTCCCAGGGCTGTAGGGGCTGTACTGGGTCTCTATGGACTGTACTGGGTCTATAGGGGCCAACTGGGTCTCTAGGATCCAAACAAGGGCTATAGGGGTTGTACTGGGGCCAGAAGGGAGGGGAGCTAGAGGGGGTGAGGGCAATGGAATAGGAGCAGGAGAAGGGAGAGGGTCTGAGCAGGCAGAGGAGGGCAGAGGGTTGATCTGGAGGGCTCGCTACCAGTGAGGGAGGGTCTCTGGGGGTGCTTGGGTGGGAGGGGAAGGCATCAGCTGAGATGCAGCAGGGGTGTAGAGGGGATGTATGCCCACGTAGAGGGGATGTGTCCCCACGCAGAGGGGAGCAGAAAGGCTCAGCGTGTGAGCTGTGGGGGAGAGAAGGGACCTGAGTGCACGTCATCAGGAAGGGAAGGTATCTGGGCAGCCTCGGGAGGGAGGACATGGGCTGGTGGGAATGGCGTTGGCACCAGCAGGAACCAAGGGACTCTGAGTGCTGGCAGGAGGAACTTGAGAGGTCCTCCCACTAGGGACTCAGCCTGGAGGGCATCTGAGCATGGCTGGAGGGGGACAGACGGTATCTGCACTGGCCCAGAGGTCCACAGTGGGGATCAGAGCTGTCCCCAAGGTGGGGAGAGCCGCTCTCTTCTCCCAAGGCTGGGAGCACAGACTCCACTTGCAGATGTCCCTGCTCACTGCAGGGGGGGTTGGACTCGAGGAGCTGGAAAGGTCCCTCCCAACCGCAGCTCTGCTTTGAGTCTGTGATTCCAAGATTCCCCCAGAATGCCTTGGTCTACACAGACAGACACAACCAGGGGCTTGTCGGGGCACCAGGAGGACCAGGGCTGCTCTGGGCTCTCCCAGATGGCCCATCACGGTGAGCAGGGTGCCCCAAAGGGTGCACAGGAGAGTCCCGGGCAGCCTCTGCCACCAGCCACACCCAGTGCCTCATGATGTCACCCCCTGGGCCCTTGGCTCTGTTCTGGACCTCACAGCACCTGGAGGTGTCGGAGGAGTTGGTTCTGTTTTTGCTGGTGCTGTTCAGTGCCAGTGCTTGGTGGTGGTGGTGAAGCTGGTGCTGCTGGTGCTGCACTGGTGCAGTACTGGTGCTGTGCAGTGCCAGTGCTGGTAGCGCCGGTGGCGTTGGTGCTGCCAGAGTTGTCTGTCCTTCCGCTCCTCAGGGATTGGCTCCGCTCTTGGCCCACTGAGTCCATCCCACCGCTGCTCCCGGGCCAGTGGAGCATGGCTCATTTCAGCCGAGCCCTGTGGCGGGTTTGGCGGTTCCTGTGGGGCAGGAGGGCACAGCTGGGGCTGCTGCCTACCAGCAATGGCACTGGGGATGAGCTCTGGCCGGGGGTCTGTGGTGAGCTGCACGATGCACAAGGGCCGGTCGCAGTGGCCGGTGAGCGGATGTCTGTGCAGCCACAGGACATCCACAGCCTGTCCGGGGACGGCAGGTAATGGGTGTAGGCAGGTGGGCGGTGGGTGGGAAACTCCTGGGCTGTTGGCCTGCCCCAGGGCTGGGCTCTGTGCCTGGGGGTGCTGGTTCTCCTGGGAGGGAGCTATGGCAAGGGCAGGGAATAATGGGCAGTACCCAGTGCCAGGAGCCGTGTGCCCGACTGGTTGTGCTCTCTGACTTTCCAGGAGCAGCCCCTGGGCATGGCCTGTGCACCCCGGGGAGCTGGCAGACCAGGCAGAAGATGCTCCAGCAGGTGCCCAAAGGCCATCGGCAGCCAGTGCTGGCCAGCAGGCAGGATCTGTTGCAGCTCCAGGGTGGGCACCCTCTCTGGGGAGAGCAGGTAGGAGTCTGCAGGCTGGGGGAGGCCATGGGGAACAGGCCTGTCTCCTGCCCTCCCTTTTGCTGGGCTGCTGTGGAGATGGGAGGCTGGGAAACGCTGCGGTGCTGGTACTTGTGAGCCAGGGAAAAGTACCCTGCCAGGCACTGTCCCGGGGAAGCAGAATTCTCCAGGGACTGGCTCCTTTGGGTCTCCTTTCTGCTTCCTGGAGGGATCTCCCTGGCACACTGACAGGCGTCTGCGCTGGGGGAAACTGATTCCCAAGCAGCAAATGAGATATGTGTTGAGAGGGGGCTTCCAGGATTCCATGGCTTTGGGGCACATCTTTCTGCTAAGATTGTCTCTGAAAGCGTGATGATGGGGAAAGACCTCCAGGCTGCAGGAGCTCCACAGCTCCCCCTAGTTCCCAACACAGGTGGCTTTCCTGCAGCCGAGCCTGACAGGTTCTCACCATGTGACAGCCAGAAGGTGCCAGATGATGAAGATGCCAGTGAGGAGAGGAGCATTGGCAGAGAGGTGTGTAAAACCAGGCTGGAAATGAAAGTCCTCCTCTGAGGATTCTTTACACTTCTGCTAATGCAGAAAAAGACTTGTCCATGTGTAATGTCCTCTGCAGAGTTGATGAAAACTCACAGAATCCAACAGAATGGTAGGGGTTAGAAGGGACCTCAGGAGCTCCTCTGTCTTGGGGCTGATTCCCAAGTTCTGTCCATTTGTGGTTGTTGGGGTTTTGGGGAGTTATTCTGTTTTCCTTCTTGTCTTAAAGAATTTTTCCATACTTGTTTGTCAGGAAGGCTAATGGCCGTACTTAAGAGGGACAAAAGGACCTGGCCACAGGGGGAGGGGTCCAGCCTGCCGGAAAAAGGGGGTTGGGTGGAGCCCCCTGGGGCTCTCTGGCTCTCTGGGGTTTGGCTCCCTGCTTTGGAGGAGAAGCTGCCCTCGTGGTGCGGAGAACTCACCCCTGCCGCGTCTCCTGCTCTCCCTGCTGTGTCTCCTGCTCTCCTGGCTGCCTACCAAGGATCCTCTGGACTCCGGGATCAGCTTGGAGAGAATTCGTCCCTGCTTCACCCCCTGTTTTTCCTCCTACCCTCTGCTGTCTCCCGAGGACCCTGCTGGACACCGGGATTGGCTGCCCAGGCGGGTTCGTGACGCGGGCTTTTCGTCGGCCATTGCCACATGGGGACTGAGCTGGCTCCGGAGCGGCGGGGAGACCATCGCGCCCTCCCTGCTCCCCGGGAGCCCCGAGAGGTTGGGATTGGGTTCCCTGTGCTGTTTTCCTGTTACTACCGTAGTTATTGTTGTTTGTTTGCCTTGATATATATATATATTTAGTAAAGAACTGTTATTCCTACTCCTGATATCTTTGCCTGAAAGCCCCTTAATTTCAAAATTCTAAGCATTCGGAGGGGAGGGGGTTGCATTTCCATTCCAAGGGGGGCTCCTGCCTTCCTTGGCATACACCTGTCTTTCAAACCGCAACAGTGGTGTTTAACTATGAACAGGAAGAAAACAGCAGAGCCCTCACACCACCAGCAGGGGCGGATCTCTCTAACATGGCAGAAACCAGCAAGATAGTGGAGGAGCTGAAGGAAGCCTTGCTGGAGAAGACAGTGGCTCTGAGGAAGGCAGCGAGAGAATCCCGATGCGCCCGGAGGCAGGCACAGCAGCAGCAATCTCTGCAGCTGCAAAAGGAGAAAGAGAGGGAAGAGGCCTTCAAGAAAGCAGAAGAGCTGCAGAAACAACTGGCCCAGCTGCAGAGTGAAAACCTTTCCCTCCACCAGCAGTTGCAAGAGGTGCAGAAGCCCTCCCAGGAACCAGGGGTGAGTGAGGCCTTTAGATGCCAGGCTGGCAAAGTAGAGAAAGGGGTGAGGGGAGCACTGCCCAGTTTGATTTTGGTTCTGGTTCTGTGGGAACTGTGGAAGGCTTTAGCAAGCCTTGAGACACACTCCTCCATCCAGAAGCACTGGGAGGTATCTACCATCATCTACCTGCTCTTGTGCAAAGCATTTGATACCATCCCGCACAAGACCTTTGTCCCTCCTGTGGAGAGACTTGGATGCAACGGGTGGACCCATCATGGGGCATAGGGAATTGGCTGGCCAGTCACACTCACAGAGCTGCAGCCAACAGCTTGATGTCTGGGTGGGGACCAGGGATGAGTGGTGCCCCTCACGGGTCTCTATTGGGACCAGTAGTAGTTAGCATCTTTGTCGGCGACATGCAGAGTGGGACTGAGGGCACCCACAGCAAGTTTGCAGATGACACCAAGCTGAGCAGGTGCAGAGAGGGACCACAGGGATGACCAGGGGGCTGGAGCTCGTCCCCTAGGAGGACAGGCTGGCAGAGGTCTGTATGTGCTGGGGTACAGACGTCTTCACAAGGAGATGCCGTTTCTTGTTTCCTTAGAGAAGAGTGGCCCAGCTGGAAGCAGAGCTCAGCAATGCTTTGAAAAAACAGTGCATTGCAGAAGTTGCCCTCAAATTCTCAAGATGCCTCTGCAAGAACCTGATGGAAGAGAAATTACACTTGGAGAAGGTAACAGCGCAGGTATGCAAAGGCTGTCAACATGAACACATAGGAAGCTGTTCTTTGCCTTGAGGGAGCAGGAGAGAAGACAATACTGGGGGCAGAAATGCAGGGGAGGGTCATTTGAGGACGTTGTGAGCTGTTCTGCTGGAAGAATCCCCATCTCGCCCCGCTGCCCACGCTGCTGGGGGTGCAGCCCAGGGTATCACTGGCTTTGGGCTGTGAGCGCACAGGCCCGGATCAGCTCCAGCTTCTCACCCCAAGTCCTTCTCTGCAGGGACCACCCACCTTCAATACCAACTCGGGAGACAGTGACAGCCTTTCCTGTTCCCAGAAGAGGACTGACTTTGACATGCAATCAGGTTTGCTGAGCTTTTCCTCCATCTGCAGCGGGTACTGACAAGGAGGCCCCGGATCCCAGCCCCTGACAGAGCACTCGGCGCTCACCCCCTCAAGACCACGGGGAACCCAAGAAAAGCATCAGGCGCCTTGAGGGTGATAATCACAGAATTACTGAGGCTGGAAAAGGCCTCTGAGATCATCAAGTCCAGCCTATGACCTAACACCACCATATCGGCCAGACCATGGCACTCAGTACCACATCCAGCCTTTCCTTAAACACCTCCAGGGGCTGTGACTCCACCACCTCCCTGGGCAGGCCATTCCAATGGCTGATCACACTCTCTGTCCGGAAGTGCTTCCTGATATCCAACCAAAACCTCTCCTGGCACAGCTTCAGGCCATGCCCTCTCCTCCTGTCTGTAGCTGCCTGGGAGAAGAGCCCAGTCTCCACCTGACTACACCCTCCCTTCTGGGAGTTGTAAAGTGAGAAGGTCCCCCTGAGTCTCCTCTTCTCCAGGCTAAACAACCCCAGCTCCCTCAGCCTCTCCTCAGTAGACTTTCCCTCTAGTCCCTTCACCAGCCTCGTTGTCTCCTCTGGACCCGCTCCAGCACCTCAACATCCTTCTTGAAGTGAGGGGCCCAGAACTCTGCACGGTACTTGAGGTGAGGCCTCACCAGTGCTGAGTACAGGGGGAAAATCACATCCCTGCTCCTGCTGGCCACACTATTCCTGATACAAGCCAGGATGCCATTGGCCTTCCAGGACACCTGAGCACACTGCTGGCTCATGTTCAACCTGCTGTCAACCAGCACGCCCAGTCTCTCTCCACTGGGCCTCTCTCCAGCCACTCCTCCCCCAGCCTGCAGTGCTGCCTGGAGTTATTGTGGCTAAAGTGCAGGAACCTGTGCTTGGTCCTGTTGAACTTCATACCGTTGGCCTCGGCCCATTAACCCAGCCTGGCCAGGTCCCTCTGCAGCGTCTGCCTACCCTGCGGCAGATCGATACTCCCTCCCAGTTTGGTGTCATCTGCAAATTTACTCAATCCCCACATCCAGCTCATCAATACAGATGTTGAATAGGACTGGGCCCAGTACTGATCCCTGGGGTACACCACTGGTCACCAGATGCCAACTGGATGCAGCACCATTCACCACCACTCTCTGGGCCCGGCCATCCACCCAGCAGAGAAGGGTGCACCTGCCCAAGCCATGGGCTGACAGATTTTCCAGGAGGATGCTGTGGGAGATCATGTCAAAAGCTTTGCTGAAGTCGGTGTAACACACACCCACAGCCTTCCCCTCATGCACTAGGTGGGTCACCCAGTCAGAGAAGGAGATGAGATTGGTCAGGCAGGACCTTCCTTTCCTAAACCCATGACCGCCTGGTTGTCTTCTGTATGTTGCATGATGACACTCAGGATGAACCACTCCATAACCTTGCCAGGCACCAAGGTCAAGCTTATAGGCCTATACTTCCCCATATCTTCCTTCCAGCCCTTCTTGTGGATGGGAGTCCCATTGGCCAACCTCCAGTCATCTGGGACCTCCCCAGTTAGCCAGGACCAGTGAGAAATAATGGAGAGCGGCTTAGCCAGTTCTTCCACCAGCTCCCTCAGCACCCTAAGGTGAATCCCAATGAGACCCATGAATTTGTTGGGATCTAAGTGGCACAGCAGGTCAGTAAGTACTTCCTCCTGGATTACAGGGATATTCTGCTCCCCATCCCCACCTACCAACTCAGGAGCCCACTTGTCCTGAGGATATCCAGTCTTTTTGTTAAAGAATGAGGCAAAGAGAGTGTTAAACACTTCAGCCTTCTCCTTATCTTCCATTACTATGCTCCTGCCCTCATCCAATAGAGAGTGGAGGTTTTCCCTGACCCTCCCTTTGTTATTGATATATTTAAGTACCAAGCTTTTGCATCTTGTTCCTTGGGCCTCTTCTTCATGCCAGCTCTGCAGGAGGAGTCTAAGGCCAAGGCAATGGATGCAATGGATCCTGTTGGACTGCAGAGCTGCTCTCGGGGGTAGCGCTGACAGTGCCCGGTGCCTCTCCAAAGCTGCAGTGAGGAGGTGCCGGCCATCACAGGGAGTCTGCACCTGGAGGAAGATGGCACGGCCTGGGCTGTCCCAAACAGCACCGCACGGTGAACCAGAGTGCCCCTAAGATACATGGAATGGTCCAGGCCACACGCAGAGCCACCCGGACACTTCCCTGGGGCACAGCCAAAGGCACAGCAAGGAGCTGGGGTAGCCAGAAAGGTTCACCACAGGGCCCTGGGCTGCTCATAAAGGCATCCTCTGGGGCCCTTGGCATCCTGAGTTGCACACCGATGGTCCTGGAGAGCACAGAGAGTCACACACAGGGGACTGGGGCACCCCAAAAGGCACAGCCATGGCTGGTGGGAGCATGAAAAGTCAGATTGACAAGTGCAGGGGAACCTCCAAAGTCTGACCAAGCAGCCTTTTGGGGGAGCACCCGAAACTCTACACACACTGGTCTGGGGATGCCCTCGGGCAGACAAACTGAGGGCTCTGGGCTGCACCAAAGCACACACAGTCAAGCACCGGGAGCTGCAGCTTCATGGCCGAGGCATCAAACTGCTCCAGCACAGACAGTTTGCTTTCTCTGGTTTGTCTGGTGGGGGGCAGGGGAGCTGTTCCTGCCACAGTCCAGCCCGTGACCACAGTCACCGAGTGACTGGTTTCCTCATAGTGCTGGTGCAGTCACCTCTTGCCTCCAAAGTGAAAATGGGGTGCTGTCTCCGGGAGCTTTATAGCAATGCTTCTCTCAAGCCCAGTCTAGCAACAACTGCTTTGGAGTCAATTGGCCCACATCCTGGCAACAATTGCTCGGAGTCCTTTGCCACTTTCTTCCTCCCATTACACTGATCCAACAGTGGCATTGCTGTGGCCAGGATGTGCGCACTGCATTCCTGAGAGCATCCTTCCAATCCCCACCCTGGGACATGTGTTCATCACTGGGAGGAGTCCCCATTGTGCTCCAGGTCCTGTCTGTCATCAGTGGAAGCACCAAGGTGACTGGCTGGCCTCCATTTAGAAACTGGCCTTTGAGCCAGCAGTGGGGACCACCCACCAAGCACTAATACGGTGGATGGGTGGGTGGATTTTCCCCTTCCCATCCCGGGCTTCCCAGCCATGGAACCCTCTGGGTTTTGCCAGGGCCATAGGCACAATGCCAGCAGAGGGTGGCTGCACTCTTACAGGTTGCCCCACTTGTGTCTGTAGTGGGAACTGGTCTTTTGTGTCATCCTGGATCGGGTCAATGCCTGGCAATGGTTCTGTTGGGGAAAATGCTCGGATTTGGGGGTTTCCATAACTTCCCCAGCAGCTGTTGAGAATAAAGACTGCCTGTGGTAACCATATGTGCCAGCTCTCCTGTGAGACATTAGTGTGTCTTTTGATCAGAGCACTGACTCACTCAACTACACCAGTGGCTTGAGGGTAGTGTGGTGTATCAGACACCCATCCAATACCCTCCTCTCATGCCCAGTCTTGCACCACTGTGGCTGTAAAATGTGATCCTTTGTCACTTGGAATACACTTGGGAGCAGGTAGAATGCTAAACCATTTCACCAGAGCTCGAACTGTTTGATCAGCAGTGGCACTGCTCGCAGCTGTAGCCATGGTCAGTCCTGAACCCACTTCTCCTCTCGGCCCGTGGATGACGAGACAGCCACAGCGGCACCGGAGATCTCTGTGGCCAAGCAGTAGCCTTTTCCCCACCTTGGAGCAGTGCCAGCAGGGTGGGCAAGGGGCTGCCCCGCCAGGAGCCCAGCTCATCAACACTGAGTGGGTGGCTCTCAGCACCCGGGGAAGCAGAGGAAACACAACAAGAGCCTTATGCTCTGCTGCATTCTGGTCCCCTGGCTGGTAGGATTTGCTAGGAAAGACCACAGACATGGTCTGCACCTGCCAGAAGGTCAAGTTCCCATCACCTGCTGCAGTAAATGTGGGAACCCAGACAGAGCTCCCACAGCAACACGCAGCCGTCCAGGCCGCAGGCTGCAGCCAGTGCCTGAGCCTTTCACTTGCTGCGAGTGGAAGCCCTGAGAACTGCTGCGTGCGGTGGGATCATTTGATGATGTGCTCATGTGAGGCGTAGAGTTGCAGGACCAGCTGGAAAGCCTAAGGAGCATCCGGCCCAGGGTGGAAGAGCTACAGGATGAGGTGGAGAGGCTAAGGAACATCAGGGATGCTGAGGGTGAAACAGATGGGTGGAGCCATGCTCTGCCAGCCTTGCTACAGGAACAAAAAGCCACTACTGAGAACACAGGAGCTGGTACTCCCGGTAGTAGATCAGGGGCTATACTGGGGATAGAGGAGTCAAACAGGGGCTACAGGGGACAAACGGGGCTATAGTGGTCAAAGGGAGGCTACAGGGTCTGTCATTGGTCTACAGTGGCTGTAGTGGGGCTATAGGGGCTGTACTGGGGCTATAGGTGCTATGATGGGGATATAGGAGCCATACTGGGCCTATGGGATCCTGTTGTAGATGGTGGGAGAATCACGGCACTCAATGTGAGCAATCAGGCAATTCTCGTTTATTGTTAAGACCAACACTCTTTTATACAGTTATTAATGAGGCTCATACATAGTGCAAAAGTAAGCTCATTATTGGTTAGGCTATAAAAAGTCAGACCTGCCCAGTTGCTTATCTCTGTGGCCGTGCAGCTGGTGCAGCTCCTCATATCTTAAGCCCCAGGCATCTTGTTGTTATAGAACTCCCTTTCTCAAGGAACAATCTGACCTTGCTATTCTGTTACATTATCTGTGTCCTGTGCCTGTGCAGTTCCTCGTCAGCAAGTCTCTGCATGGGAATGTGACCCTTACCCTGTAGCCACTCTCCCACAGGATCCAAACTGGGGCTAGAGGGTCTGTACTGCACCTCTAGGGGCAGTATTGGAGCTATAGGGGCTATAATGGGGCTATAGGGTCCTTGCTGGTGATATAGGGGCCACACTGGGTTTATAGTGGATATAGTGGGGCTCTACTGGGGCTATATGGCCCTTATGAGCTTATAGGGGCTCTATAGGGGCTGTAGGTGCCAAAGTGGGGATACAGGGATCAAACTGGGGCTACAGCGGCCAAACCAGGTCTGGTTCTATTGGGGATTTAGGGGCTGAACTGGCATATAGGGGCCACACTGGGGCTATAGAGGCCACACTGGAAGTACAGGGTCTATACTGGCGCTATAGGGCCCACATACTGGGGCTATAGGATCCACTTACTGGTGCTATAGGGAGCACACTTGGGCTCTAGGGGTGATATTGGGTCCCTAGGTGCTATAATGGGGGTGTAGGGGCCATAATCGGACTATAGAGGCCATACTGACTCTCTAGGGGCTGTACTGGGGCTATAGCACCTATACTGGGACTGTATCAGCCATACCAAGAGTATAGGATCCATAGTGTGGCCCTTAGGGGCCACACTATGCACCTGCTATAGGGATTATGTTGGGGCTATAATGCCCACACTGATGTTATAGGATCCATTCTCGGATTATTGGGGCCAATATGGGCTATAAGGGCCAAACTGCATCTATAGGGGCTGTACTGGGGCTCTAGAGGACATAGTGGGGCTATAGGGGCTATAATGGGGTTGTAGGTGCCATACTCTGGCTATAGTGTCCATACTGTGGCTAGATGGGCCAAACCAATGCTATAGGGGCCAAAGTGGTGCCATAGAGGCCACACTGAGTGTTTATGTGCTAATCAGGGGCTATAGGGGCCATACTGGATATATAGGAGCCACACTGGTGTATAGTGGCTGTACTGAGTGTATAGGATCTATAATGGGACTATAGGGGCTATTTTGGGTCTATATGGGATATAATGGTGCTATAGCAGCCATACTGGGGCTATAGGGTCCACAGCAGGACTATAGTGTCCAGATTGGCCTTACAGGAGTTATAATGGAACAATAGGGTCTGCACTGTGTCTGTAGGGTTTATACTGGGGCTATAAGGGCCATACAGGGGCAATAGGGGCTGTGCTGGGCCTATAGGGGCACACTGGGGCAATAGCAGACACACTGGGGCTATAGGGGCCACACTGGGGCTATAGGAGCTATGAAATCCCCATTATACCCCCTATAGCCCCATTATACCCCCTCTATCCCCACTGTGGCCACTATGGCTGTAGTATAGCCCCTATACTCCCCATTTGGACTCTATAGACTCAGTATAGCTACCATAGCCCCACTAGAGCCCCTATAGCACCAGTGTATTTCTGACAGACGTATTATAGCCCCAATAGCAACAAAGCAAAGCAGTGAAGCAAGAAGATAAAGAGAAAGAAAATAGAAGATAACCAGGATGGGGGTGGTGATGCAGGCGGTGTAGGACAGCCAATGATATATTAGCTTAGGACGCTGAACAGCTCATGTATAAACATGTGGAACCAACAGTAAGTGAGTGTGCGCGTGATCAGGAAATTTTAGGATATAAATTAAGCTGCAATTTGATAATAAAGTGGATTTGCTTTATAACTCTCATAGAGTTGTGCGAGTCCAGTATCCTCCCGCCATCCTTTGCTTCTTTAGTCCAGACATCACCAGTCTGGCTCTAAGGAGACTACGGGAGATGATGTTAAGGCCTTGCTGAAGTCCATGGACACTATGTCTCTGATGGCCCTGGACTTTCCTGGGTGTTGGAGAGAGGTCTCAGATGGACAGCAGCCAGCTCTGCAGCACCACACTGCCCATTTCAATAACAACAACAACTCCATAGCTCACAGTTCCAGGACAGTGCCCAGGGCACGGCACAGCACTGTCCTGTTATTATAAGAGAACCAGAAGCTTTTCCTTCCAGCATATCACTAGCTCTGTGCAGCTCAGAACTTTGCAGAGTGTTTTTCTCAGTGTTTCCCTCCCCTCAGCCTTTCTCGTCCTCAAGCTGTAGATTAGGAAAATGAGCAGGGACCTAAGGGTGCTGCTGAAAAAGGGCTTTGTCAGACTGTCTCAGGAGGGTTGTAGTGGACATCACAGAGACATGGATGAGGGTGCTCTAGAAACAGTGGCACTAGTGAAGTGACAAGGACAGGAAGAGAAGGATTCTGGCTGACCAGTGCTGGGCAGGAGAGGTGCCCCAGGCTGGCAGTTCTGGTGCATACACAGGACGCCAGTGTGAATGGGAAGGGGGGCCTGAATCTAAATAGCAGGTTATGAAAGCAAAGAACACGAGTGTCATGGTGTCACTCCTGGGGAGCTCCTGAGATATCACAAAGTGGTCCAGGTCATTAGGACAACAGAGCTGGGACAAGAGTCACGTGGTGATGGGTGAAGGCAGGAGACAGGATGTCTGGTGGAATTTTGCTAATCTTTGAACAAGCAACAGCAATAAATGGGTATTTGTATAGTAGGGACATACTGTGAAATTCATAACCTTGTAGATAGTGATTATCTCTGGGAAGAGGACAAGACATCTCGAGGCACCTGAGCATGCTGAACAGACAAGAACCGTTTTTGTGGCGAGAAGAAGGATTTTAGCCTTTAGGTCACTAATAGAACACGGTGATAAAGAAGAGAAGATGAAGTAAATGAGCACCAGAGGTCACGGAAGACCCCCGAGGGCAGAACAGACCCTAACCCTGATTTTATTACACATGCTCAGACTATGTAAATGAATGCCAGGAAGCCATTAGCATAAGACTGCCCTTTCTAGGAAGTAGAATGAATCTGTATGCTCAGCCTGCATATAAACTGTGCACCCAACTTGCATTGGGTACATTTGGAGGAGTGATCCCCTGTGTGTCTGGTGCCACAAAATAAAGAATGCCTGCTTAATAACTTCGGTTATTGAGTTTCTCACTGCATCAGTTCGGTACCCTAGGTGGGACAGACTCTGCTCGGCTGCAGGATCTGCTGAGAAAGAGACTCCTTGGGTGCCCCCAGGATTTCGATGGTGGGAATCCTCGACTCCACTGGCTCCTTGTGGGAGCAGACAAGAACCATCCTGGGAAGGCATTCTTTTTGGAAATGGGGGTTTTGTTTGCAGGTATCCCTTTGGTTTTGGAGGGTACCCGTAATACATAGGGGACGTCCTACGAAGGGTGTCATATGCCAGGTATTTTACTATCTTGAGCATACTTGGTATTTGTATGCATACTTGGTTTTGGTATTTGTATTTGTATGCATACTTGGTATTTGGCTATGGTATTTCTATGCACACTTGGGTCCGGACCATAAGGTTTATTGATTTATCGGTATTTTGGACTGCTGGAATGGCATATGGATTTGATTGTGCATGATCCTCATTATTTTAACTGCTCGTGTTATTTTATTCTGTGGTTAAGTTGTTATCATTGTTTGGTAAACTTAAATCACTACTATTGCGATTAAGTAATGTCTGAGTGAACTGAGTGTGCTTGAGAGGCAGCAGGGCTGCCAAGTGAATGCAGAGTTCCAATCCGTGGTTCCACTGTCCTGCGAGGGGTACAGCTGGAGACGGACGAAGTGTGTGCTTTCACTTGAAAAATTAGTTTAGATATTTTGTGTGTGATGAGAGAGCGTGGGTTGGACTTGAAGATTAGACTGAGATTGAATAGAATGGTTAGGACAGCTTGAACAAGTGGCTTGTGGGAGGGACAGAGGAGAGTTTAAGAACTAATAAGGGGGGGTCATCAAAGTGTACCTAAGAGGACTCCCTTAGGATGCATCTTGGCACATTGGAATGAACTCTGTGGGACATCAGGGGGAACCTTTAGTAAGACAGCTCTTATAAAGTATTGTAATCAGTGGTGGCCTCTGTACAATTTGGATAATGAATATAAATGGCCAGTGAATGGTACTGTAGATTTTGATACTGTGAGGGACCTGATGCTTTTCCACCAGAAGGAGGGAAAATGGGATAAGGTTGTATATGCAGATATGGTTCAGGCATTGAGGGACAATCCTGACTGGTGTAAGGAATGTGGATTGCAGGAATGTTTGGTAGTGGCATTAGGAAAGGGAAAGAACGAGGAGGAAGTGGAACCCCCCGAGATCCTGGGATACCCATTCTTTCCATCACCCCCTTTTCCTCCACTTGAAGACCACCCCATCCAACATGCTGCCGTTTCCCCTGCCCCTCTTCCTACTGGGGCTCAGTCTCAGGAGAGGAATCAGGAGGGGAGGAGGGCGTGGAGGGTTCCAGAGCTCTTTGAGGAAGTATCAATGTGCTTACTGTAGGAAAGAAGGACATTGGAAAAATGAATGTCCACAGCTCCAGGAGAAGCCCCCAGCTTTCTCTAGCTTCAATGGGAGAGGAAGATTGACGGGGATCTGGGGCATCTACCCTAGGAGATCCACTGGTTACTGTAAAGCTAGGGGCCAAAGAGAAGGAGGTAGATTTTTTAGTACATACTGGGATGTTTTTTTTCTGTTTTAAATCAAGAATTAATACCCATAAGCAAATATTCTATAAATGTAGTGGGTGCTACTGGTCAACCAGAAAGGGCTTTTTTTTCCGAAACCTCTGCAATTCAATCTAGGGAAAACAATTGGGATTTACCAATTTCTATATTTGCCAAATTCTCCAAAATCTTAGTTAGGATGAGATTTATTAGAAAGATTAGATGCTAACATTTCCTTTAATCATGGAAGAATGGAGATAAAAGTAAATAAAGAAAGCCTTATAGAGATCCTTAGCTTGTCAATAGTGACCCCTAGTGTGGCTATTAGTGACTCTCCATGGAAGGAAGAAATAATAAATCAGACATATCTAGGTGTTTGGGCCACTGATACCCCAGGAAGGGCAAAGAATGCAATGCCTATAAAAATAGAACTGAAGGAAGGTGTTCATAAAGTCCATCTTTGGCAGTATCCCTTGAAATGAGAAGATAGAAAAGGAATGGAGGAAATCATAGAGAAATTTTTAAAGTACAGATTAATAGTAGAATGTGAGTCAGAATACAACACGCCAATTTTTCCAGTTAAAAAGACTGATGGGTCCTACTGAGTGGTACAGGACCTGAGAGCAATTAACAAGACTGTAAAAGATCTTCATCCAGTGGTAGCAAACCCTTATACTTTATTAACAAAACTGAAAAATGATCAAATATGGTTTACGGTTTGAGATTTAAAGGATTCATTTTTCTGCCTGCCAGTAGCCAAAGAGAGTCAGAAACTATTTGCTTTTGAGTGGGAAAACCCTTCAACAGGATGAAAAACCCAATTAACCTGGACAGTGTTGCCCCAAGGATTCAAGAATAGCCCCACTCTATTTGGAAACCAATTGGCTCAAGATTTAGAATCCTGGAACCCACTTTCAGGAAATGGAACTTTATTACAGTATGTAGTTGACTTGTTGACAGCAACCACGGAAGAGAAAGACTGTGTAACATGGACCGTTAGTTTATTAAACTTTCTGGGATTAACTGGGTATAGAGTTTCTCAACAGAAAGCTCAACTAATACAACGACAAGTCACCTATTTGGGATATGAGATATCTGGAGGAGAGCAAGAATTGGGCACAGCTCAGAAAGAAGCCATCTGCAGAACCCCACTGCCCCAAACGGTAAGAGAACTGAGAATTTTCCTTGGAATGACAGCTTGGTGTCAGCTTTGGATATACAACCATGGGACAATAGCTAAACCTCTGTATGAGCTTGTAAAAGAGAGCACAATAGAGCTAAACTGGACCCCAGAAGCCCAGAAGTCTTTTGGAGAATTGAAGAAAGAACTGATGCGTGCTCCTGCTTTAGGGCTGCCTGATGTAACCAAGCCATTCTGGTTATTCTCTCACGAGAGACAAGGAGTGGCATTGGGAGTTTCGGCACAACAATCGGGACCCTACAAACGTGTGGTAGCTTACTTCTCCAAGCAATTGGATGAAGTTAGCAAAGGGTGTAGGACGTTACCTACATAGATTTTTGTAATCGCACACAATTGCAGTTTGCAGGCCGAGGTGGGGACATACTGGGAAATTGACCTTATCAGTATGGATGGCACAGTGTGGGAACTTCCTGTGGGGACAACCTTACAGCCACCAATGGGCCTTGTAAGCTACCTGATGGGTGTAGAGATGACATTAGTAGGAAGCAACTCCCTGCAGGATGGAAATGAATGTGTATAATTGGGCACTTAATCCCTCAAAATGAGATTCATAATCATTCACAACCTCCCCTAGGAATTCTGCGGACACCCTGAATAAGATCTAAATGAGAGGAGAATCTCTTAGTAAGAAGGAGAACAGGATTCCAGAGTTTTGTGAGATGTTTTTTCCCTTGGTTAGGGGTCAGTGAACTCTAGAAAGCCATAGTGAATATTTCAGCCAGTCTGGATGACATATTTCACATCACTACAGATGCCATCTGTGCTCTTCAGACAGAGGTAAATTCCCCCTCAAAAGCAGTTTTACAGAATGGAATGGCACTAGCCTTACTAACCCTGAAGGAAGGAGGGGTATGTGCAATTATTAATCAGAGTTGTTGTGTAGATGTAAACCAGGAGAGCAGAATCAAGGAAGATTTAGGTGAATTGTGGAAGAAAACTCAAGTTTTTCATGAAATCAGTACAGATGATACTAGCTTGGGATTTAGGGAATTTTGGAAAAAATCGACCTCCTGGCTTCCAAACTTAGCTTGCTTGAGACAAATATTTGCATGCATAGTAGGATTTGCTATTTTGGTTGCTGTAACTTGTATAATTATTCAATGTACACTTCGGTGTTGCAAGAAAAATTTAGATAATTTTGAAGAGTGGAAATGCAATAGAATTAAACACCAGGTAGAGACATGAAAATATTTTAAAAAGACATTAATCAATAATGAAGCTTTATAATCATAGCGAAGGAATTCATGCTGTGCATACAAAAGAGGGGAACTGAAAGC
>JANVCC010000046.1:25763-47034 GCA_025345505.1 Todiramphus chloris collaris
GTTTACATGAAACTTCCTGTGCCTCAGCTTCAACCCATTACCCCTTGTCCTATCATTGGGCATCACCGAGAAGAGCCAGGCTCCATCTTCCCAGCACTCACCCTTCATATATTTATAAACATTGATTAAATCACCCCTTAGTCTTCTTTTCTCTAAGCTAAAAAGCCTCAGCTCCCTCAGTCTATCCTCATAAGAGAGATGTTCCTCTCCCTTAATCATCTTTGTAGCCCTGTGCTGGACCCTCTCCAGCAGTTCCATGTCCTTCTTAAACTGGGGGGCCCAGAACTGGACACAGTATTCCAGATGTAGCCTCACTAGGGCAGAGTAGAGGGGCAGAAGAACCTCTCTCAACCTACTAGTTATACCCCTTCTAATACACCCCAGGATGGCATTGGCCCTCTTGTCCACAAGAGCACACTGCTGGCTCATGGTCAGCCTCCCATCAACCAGGACCCCCAGGTCCTTTTCCCCTTCACTGACTTACAACAACTCAGTCCCCAACCTATACTGATACCTGGGGTTGTTCTTTCCGAGGTGCAGGACTCTGCACTTGCCCTTGTTGAATTTCATCAAATTTCTTCCTGCCCAACCCTCCAGCCTGTCCAGGTCTTGCTAAATGGCAGCACAGCCTGCTGGGGTGTCAGACACTCCACCCAGCTTGGTATCATCAGCAAACTTGCTGACAGTGCTCTCTGTGCCCTCATCCAGGTCATTGATGAACAGGTTAAGCAGAACCGGTCCCAGCACCGACCTCTGTGGAACCCCACCGGTTACAAGCCTCCAGCTGGACTCCATCCCATTGACCACAGTTCTCTGGCTTCTTTCTTTCAACCAATTCCCAATCCACCTCACTACCTGATCAAGCAGACCACACTGTCTCAGTTTAGCAAGAAGGATGCTGTGGGTGACAGTGTCAAATGCCTTAGAGAAATCAAGAAAAAACACATCCACATCCACTGCTCTACCATCTATCCACCTGGTTTTGTACTCGTAAAAGGTTATCAGGTTGGTCAAACATGACCTCCCCTTGATAAAACTGTGTTGATTGCTCCTGATGACCCTCTTGTCCTTGACATGCCTAAGGACAGTGTCAAGGATAAGTTGCTCCATTATCTTTCCAGGGATGGAGGTGAGGCTGACCAGTCTATAGTTACCAGGGTCCTCCTTCTTGCCCCTTTTGAAGATTGGGGTTTGTCCTCCTCCAGTCCCCAGGCACCTCTCCTGTGTGCCATGAGTTACTATAGATAATGGAGAGTGGTCTGGCAATGACCTGTGCCAGCTCCCTCAGCACCCTTGGATGCATGCCGTCAAGACCCATGGACTTATGGATGTCCAGATTATTCAGCTGTTCTTTAACCCAGTCCTCATCAACCAGGTAAGAGTCCTTAGTCATGCTATCCTCTGGTGCCTCAGGCGTCAGGAGCTCTTGAGGACATTCTTCAGCAGTATAGACAGAGACAAAGAAAGAATTTAATAACACTGCCTTCTTTGTGTCATCTGTCGCCAGGGCACCTGTCTCATTCAGCAGAGGGCCTACATTGCCTCTAGCCTTAGCTTTTCCTGCAATATATTTGAAGAAGCCCTTTTTGTTACCCTTGACCTCCCTTGCAAGGTTGAGTTGCAGCAAGGCCTTAGCCTTCCTAGTTGTCTCTCTACATTCTCTAACAACCGTCCTATACTCCTCCCAGGTAGCCAGCCCCTCTTTCCATGAGCTGTAGACCCTCTTCTTCCTCTTAAGTCTACTCTGTAGTTCCTTACTTAACCATGCAGGTCTCCTGACTCTCTTTCTCGATTTCCCACCTGCTGGGATGCACTGGCCCTGAGCTTGGAAGAAGAGGTCCTTAAATATTAACCAACTATCATTAGCCACTCTGCCCTCTAGTAATCTGTCCCATGAGATTTCACCCAGCAATTTTCTGAAAAGGCCAAAGTCGGCCCTCATGAAATCCAGAGTTTTGGTCCTACTTGACATCCTGTTCCTGCCAGACAAGATCATGAACTCCACCATCTCATGATCACTAAGGCCAAGGCTGCCCTCAACCCTCACTGCTTCCACCAGCCCCTCCTTGTTGGTGAGAATAAGATCCAGCATTGCTCCCCTCCTAGTTGGCTCCTCCACCATTTGCATCAAGAAGTTATTAATGCACTGGAGGAACCTCCTGAACTGTGGCTGGCTGGCTGAATAGCCTTTCCAGAAAATGTCTGGAGAGTTAAAATCTCCCATGAGAACCAGGTTCTGAGATTGCGAGGCTGCTGTTAGCTGCCTGTAGAAGGCCTCGTCAGCTTCCTGATCCTGATCAGGTGGCCTGTAATAGACACCCACAATTGTATCACCCATGCCAGCCTGTCCCTTCATTCGCACAGACTCTCAACTTGCCCCTCATCTGCCCCTGGACAGAATTGTAGACATTCCAGTTGCTCCCTCACATAGAGAGCAACTCCACCACCTCGCCTTGATGACCTGTCTTTCCTGAAAAGGGCATAGCCATCCATGACAACATTCCAGTCATGTGAGCTGTCCCACCATGTCTCTGTGATTGACACCAGGTCATAACCCCATGTCCACACATGGATTTCTAACTCCTCCTGTTTATTCCCCATGCTGTGTGCATTGGTGTATAAACATTTCAGGTGCAGAGTCGAGTAAATAGTTTTCAACATTGAAGGGGGGTAGACCCTCTGGTTATCTAAAATACTAACACCATGCACCTCAAGCATTAGGCTGTTACACCCAGGGTTCTCACTGACAAAGCCAGCTACACCCTCATCTTCTGTGAAATGCCCCATAAGCACTGGCCTTCCTCGGGGTAACAAGTTGAAACCACTTAGTAGAGCTCCTTCCCTCAACCTCTGGTGTGCTACCCCCCTTCTTGCCACAAGCCAGGGCAAAACTACTGCACCCTTCCCCCTTCAAATCTAGTTTAAAGCCCTCTCAATAAGCCCTGCCAACTCCTGCCCCACTGGATCACACTGGATCTATAGAGGCCACACAGGATCTATAGGGGACATACTGGTGCTATAGGGACGATACTGGGGCTATAGGTGCTACACTGGTGCTTTTGGGGCCATATTGGGCCTAAAGGGGTGACACTGGGGCTATAGGGTCCACACTTCAACATACAGGCTAAAATGGGGTTCTAGGGGCCATACTTGTACTATATGGGCCATACTGGGGCTATCAGTTCCAAACTGCATTTACAGGGGCTGTACTGGGTCTATGGGGGCTCTACTGGGGCTAGAAGGGCATAGTGGGGCTATAGGGGCTGTATTGGGGCTATAGGGGCCATACTGGGACCATAGGAGCTGTACTAGTGCTATAGGGACTATACTGAGTCTATAGGAGCCGCAGTGGGGCTATAGGGGCTGTATTGGGCCTATAGGGGCCACACTGGGGCTATATGGGATATAATGGGGCTAGGAGCCAGATGGGGTATAGAGTGTATCATGGGGCTATAGAGGCTAAAATGATTCTATAAGGGCTCTACTGGGGCTAAAAGACCCATACTGGGGCTATATGGGGATTTAGTGATGTACTAGGGGCTATACTAGGACTATAGAGTCCATACTGGTGCTATAGGATCATCTCTCGGGCTTATAAGCACCAGACTGGGACTATATGGGCTTTATTGGGGCTGTATAGACAAAACTGGGGATAGAGGGAGCAAACTGGGGATATAGGGGGGCTGTAGGGGCTATAATGGGGCTATAGGAGCAAATTAGGTCTATATGGGACAAACCTGGGGGATGGGAGCCAAACAGAGGTTCCATACTGTTGGGAAAAGGCCTGGGAACAATGATCAGGACTCAATATGAGTTACAATCATGTTCAACTTTATTACTGTCTATGCTTCGCTTATATGTTTCTTGCTTATTACTGATTGGCTACATACAGTTCACACGCTCTAATACGTATTATGATTGGTCTACATACAGCAAGCACGCTTAAGCACCCTGGCCCATTCCCCCCGCCAGTGCAGGGAAGCGGCGGTTCTGCCCGCTTCTCCCTGCAGGCGCAGCCTCCCCCTTTCTGCACCTCCCAAGTCTCCTGTTTTCGGTCAGCGCGCCCTGGGAAAGAGGCCTGTTAGTTGATTGTTTTATTGCTTTGTCTTCCTCTTATCACTTGCTCAAGGACGATTCATTGCCCATCTGCTGGCTTGTTCACACTTGCAGCCAGGTACCCATGTCCACCCTGCTCCTTGAGCCATTCCTCGACACCATACTGTTGTTAGAGAGGCCATACTGGGCATATAGGTGCCACACTGGGCCTATAATGGGGTTATAGCAGCTCTAATGGGGCTATTTGGTCCAAACTGGTCCTATAGGGGCTGTACTGGGGTGTATAGGTGCCATACTGGGGCTATAGGGCCTATAATGGGTCTATAGGGGCCATACTGGGCCTATAGTGACCTGACAGGGGCTTAACTGTGGCTGTGTCACATTTAACATAAGGTATTTACAACTCCCAGTGGTCACAATCCCAGGTCACCTAATTCCTCCCAACCAAATCTTGTTTGTGGGGGTGCACCTGTAAGGTCCACACTGTACCTTCAAGTACCTGTGAGGTCCTGCCCCTGGTTTCCAGTCTGAGGCTATAGTTTCACATCCCGAATAGGCACAATAATATTGGTTAGGATAGTTACAATAGCCTCTCCCTGGATTGGAGCTGGGGCAAAAATAAAATCCTATTAACTCCAGACAAGGAGATATAGGTACCATCTGACAAAGGGTACAGGTAAAAGTGGGTGCTCCTGATGTTGTTATAGTCTGAATCAGTTCCTAATCCTCCCCTCTACTTAAGGTCCATTCCAACGGTTGATGTTCATTTTCTGTGGTTGCTGTAATTAATATATTTAACAAAATGCCAGCCTTCATTTCTCCACCGTTCAATACCTCTCTTCCTTCCTTGTCTACTCTTTTGCAGAGAGCAACAGGATCTCAGTATCTTCTTAGCAGCAACAGGTATTCTTCAGGGGATTTTTCTGGCTCTCCTTTAGCAAGACTTACAGCTACCACGTTTTTGGCCTAAGATTTTTTTTTTTTTTTTCCTCCTAATTCCCCTGACATGAGTTACTAATACCCAGTGGACTATGTCAAGATCCCAGTTTTCCTTATTTTCTATAACAAACCTTCCGTTTTGATTCAGGTTATCAGTGAGCCCCTCTACAGTTGTCCACTGTGGTTCTATTATATTATTTAAATGTTGCTCTACATTTTTATAATGATATTTATCTTAACAAACACCAAATACAATTCTTAACCCAACTATCACCCAATTCACCACCCAGATTAACTTATACCTCCCACATATAAATATACCCAATACTCACAAAAGAGCCCCCATCAAGACCCTCAGCTATCCGCAAGTTTTAATATTGATACCGCTAACTTTGTTGGCAGTTAAAACTCCTTGTGGCCAAATAGTCTTTTGTTCACTTTTCCTTGGAGAACCGCAACTTCATTGTCCCTGGATCCTGGTTTACAGTCCACCTCTCCAGAGAGATAGGTCCTTTAGTCCTACTGGCGTGTGTCCACCCTTTTTCTGCTGTCCATACAGACGTATCTGTAGTAAGTAAAACAACAAAGGGTCCTTCCTAACCGCGGGTTAGAGAAGTTCCTTTCCAGGTTTTTACTAATACCCAGTCACCAGGTTGAATTCAATGTATGGAAATATCCAAAGGGGGTCTTTGTACCACCAAACTTTTTTTCCTTAATTCCTGCCTCCTTTTTGTAAATTCTAATATATATTCTGTTAAGATTTTATCCTCAACGTTTGGGTGTTCTATCAATAATCCAAAGTCATAAGGCATTCCATACAACATTTCAAATGGGGATATACCAGTATTGGTTCTTGGATGAGTTCTGATGTAGAGCAAAGCCAAGGGTAAGCATTTAACCCAATTCATTTTTGTTTCCACCATAAGTTTAGTCCGGTGTTTCTTTATTTCTCCGTTCATTCTTTCCACCCTTCCAGAACTCTGCGGGTGCCAGAGGGTATGATATTCCCATTTTGTGCCAAACAATTCAGTTGTTTCTTTAATTATTTTAGATGTGAAATGTGGGCCTTGGTCTGAGTCAATTACTACAATAGTTCCATATCTCAGAATAATTTCTTCTAAGAGAATTTTAATAACTGTCTTCGCAGTAGCTTTTACTACCAGAAAAGCTTCTACAAAATGCGTAAGATGATCAGCCAAGACTAATAAATACTGATATCTCCCCATTCTTGGCAGCTTGGTAAAATCTACCTGTATTTTCTCAAAAGGTCTTTTAGCCAGTTCACGGCCTCCTTGAATCTTTTCCCTAAGTTGTCATTTATTTACCTTGTGGCAGATTAAACATCCTTCTAGAATCCTTTTAGCTAGACCATATATTCCAATACAGGCATAGTTTATCTCAAACTGATCCACTAAAGCTTGAGTTCCTCAATGAGTTCTATGATGTATTTTATTCAGTATTCCCCATGCTAACCCTTTTGGAAGAATTTCTCTGCCATCCAATAGCAGCCACTTATCACCGTCTCTTACTTCTCCAATCTGTCTTAACTTTTCCAATTCTTGGAGAGTAAAGGTCTTATCGAATTGTAATCTTTCAGGTTCTTTTTCCAGAGTCTGGACTATTAACAATGCTACTCGTTTTGCCTCTACATCAGCTAGATTGTTTCCTCTTACAGTATGGGTCAGTCCCTTTTGGTGTCCTTTTACATGGACTATAGCTATCTTCTGGGGACCTCTTAAAGCCTTTAAAACCTCTAGGATCAGTTTTTCATGGACTAGTCCTTTTCCCTGGGTGTTAATTAAGCCTCTCTCTTCCCAAATCTTTCCAAAAGTATGTACCACCCTGAAGGCATATTTTGAGTCTGTGTAGATCATTCCAACCTTCTTTTCTAAAAGTTTCAATGCTCTCCACATAGCATATAGTTCACATGCCTGTGCAGACCAAGTCCGACTTAAGGGTCCTGATTCTTTTGTCTGAAAACTATACCCATCTATGATAGCATATCCTGACTTTCTTTGTCCTTCAACCACTCGTGAAGAGCCATCCATGAATAACTTTTCTCCCTCATCTAGATCATTTTCCTCCAAATCCTCCCTTATTTTAGTTTGCAAATTTATCACTTGGAGACAATCGTGTGTTAATTCGTCTCTAGGTTCCCCATATAAAAATTTGGGCAGATTTTGAATAGAGGTGGTTTCCATTTCTAGCTTAGGAGAGTTAATCAAAATTCCCTCATATTTTAACAACCAGCTGTCTATGAGCCACTTATCCTCCCGTTGTTGCAATACCCCTCAAATGTTATGGGGGGTATATACTTTTAGTTCACCTCCCAAAGTGGCTTTTCCAGCTTCCTCTAACAATACTGCAGTAGCCACTACTGCCTGTAAGCAAGTGGGCCACCCACAGCTTACAGGATCCAGTATCTTAGAATAATATCCTACAGGCTTTCTTTGCCCTGCCCATCCTTGGGTCAGAACCCCATAAGCCGTTCCATTATCCACACTGATGAAAAGCTGAAAGGGTTTTTGGATATCAGGTAAACTGAGAACCGGTGCTTCTATTACATTTTCTTTTAATTTCTCCCAGTGCTCCTCATCTTCAGGGGTCCACTTTACCAGACCATTTATAGTTAATTTCTCATATAAAAACCTTACCTTACTACTATAATTTCCTATCCACTGCCAACAATACCCCAATAATCCCAACAGCTGTCTTATTTGGTTTTTTATTAGTCGGTGCTGTTAGAGATAAAATTCCTTTTACTCTATCAGGATCTAATTTCTTGTGTCCCTTCATGAGCCAATGCCCCAAATATTTCACCTCTTCTTCGGTAAACTGTAATTTAGATTTAGAAACCTTTAATGCCTTAATACCTAAGAAATTCAACAATTTTATACTCTCATTTCTAACTTCTTCTTGAGTCCTTCCCGCAATTAATAGATCATCCACATATTCTATTAAAATTAATCCCTGACTTAATTCATAAGATTCCAATAGTTGTTCCACAGCTTGCCCAAACAGGTTCAGGGATTCTGTGAATCCCCGGGGTAAAACAGTCCACCTTAATTGTTTTCTACGGGTTTTAGGGTCCTCCCACTTGAAGGCAAAATAGTCCCTGCATTTTTCGTCCAAAGGGCAAGACCAAAAGGCATCTTTCAAATCAAATTACACTATACCATTTCTAGTCAGGACTTAACTGATTAAGTATAGTGTGTGGATTAGACACCACACGGAACCAAGTAATAGTTCGTTTGTTTACAGCCCACAGGTCTTGTACTAAACGATAAGACCTGTCCGATTTCTTCACGGGCAAAATCAGAGTATTGTGTGAGGACATGCAGGGTTCTAAAATCCCTTGGGTCAACAGTCTCTCAATTATTGTCTGCAACCCTTCTCTCCCTTCCCTAGAGATGGGATACTGGTTTATCCTAATTGTCTGATCTGGGTCTCTTACAGAGACTGTGATCGGTTTGATATTTAACTTCCCCACTGATCCTGGGCTATATCAAGTTTCTGGATTAATTTTGGCTTCATCTTTTGTGGTTAGTAAGCATAATTTTTCTCTTAATTTCTCTCGATCTACTTCCAAATTGATTCCTAATTCCACCATCAGGTCCCATCCCAAGAGGTTGTACTCCGCTTCTGAGACTAATAGAAATGTTCCCATTCCATATTTATTTGGAGATTCTATTGTTACATCTTTTATTAGGGGAACCTTGAAGGGTTCTCCCTTCCCGCTGATTACTTGTAATTTATCTCTTGATTTAACACAGCCAGATGGTAATTTCTGAACTGTTGATCTTTCAGTGCCCGAGTCCACAAGAAACTCGAACACTTCATGCTGAGGACCCAATTTTAATTTTATCAAGGTCTCGGTAACCTTAGGGGTCCCCAGCAAATAGAGCCCCTGACCCCCCCTAGTCTTGTTTAAAAATCTGCTCATCCTTTATTCTTTTCCGGCAATTTCTCTGTAAATGTCCTTCCCTATAACAACAGAAACACTCTTATTTCTTGTGAGTCAAATCTCCTTCTTCTCGGGTCTCCTGGGCCCCTCTGAGGGTTTTCCCTTTTCCCATCCTGTCTCTGCCCTTCTTTTATAGCTGCCATCAGGATTCTAGCTTGTTTCTTTTGGTTTTCCTCTTCCTTTCTTACATACACTTTCTGAGATTCTCTTAGTAATTCATCTAGCCCTTTTTCTTGACAATCTTCTATCTTTTCCAACTTCTTCCTTATGTCTATCCAAGATTTAGCTACAAATTGAGTTTTCAGCAGGGCTTGACCCACTTGGCTATCAGGGTCTAGCCCAGAGTACAGCTGTAAACACTTCCTCAACCTTTCCAGCCACTCAGTTGGGGTCTCATTTTTCTTTTGTTGTTCATTAAAAGCCTTGTTAATGCTTTGTCCTCTAGGGACAGAATCTCTTATTCCTTGAATTATTAAATCCTGGAGATCAATCATATTATTTCTATGTGTGGGGTCTTGGTTATCCCAATTGGGCCACTGTAAGGGCCATTTTATATCTCCAGCGGTACCCTGCTGGTGTCTTTGATCCTAATGCTTCATGCCTGCCGTTCTGATCGTTACCCATTCCTCGTTAGTAAACATAATCTTTAAAATGGACTCCATCTCGTCCCAGGTGTAAATGTTAGGCCCGAGGAACGGATCAAAACGTTCTGCTACCCCTAATGGGTCCTCTAATGAGTGTCCCATCTCTTTCTTAAATTCCCTTACATTCCCGGAGCTGAGAGGCACAGATACAAAGCCAACTTCAGGCTATGGCCCCCCCACTGCAGTCTCCCTTAATGGATATAATAAATTCTCCTCTCTCCTTTCCTTAGTTTGACTCCGGGTTATTCTGCGACTAGAATTAGTCCCCTTCCCAAGTTCTAAAGGGGCTGTTGGAGGGAGATCCAGCTCAGGACCTTGTAATGGTGGAGGAGGTGGAACATAGGGTGCGGGGGATACCGGTGGTTCATCGGCATTCCACCTTTTTCTCCTATCATTTTTCTTTTCTTTCAAGGGAAACAAATTAGCAGTCTGAGCCATGCCCAGGATCCATAAAAAGGCATATTCACTGTTCCTTATTAAATGGCCACTTATTATTGACATATATATTTAATTGCTGACATATCCAATCTTCAAAGGATCCATAAATTGGCCAATATAAATCTCTTCTTATCTGTTTTCCTCCCCATATCTGCATACAATAATGGATAATTTTTTCCTTAGATTTCTCTTTTCGACAAGGGGAACTGTCCCAATATCGAATCATTAGTCCTAATGGACTACCCAGATGTATATCAGGGAGCCCACCCCCACCCTGTTTCTCCTTCATGGAACTAGAAGTTTTACTTTTCTTCTGTCCCATCTTCCGAGGGTGCCTTCTTTCACACAAAACTCACTCGCTTCCCTCTTTTTGTGGCCCACGTCCTCGCAAACAATGGGAACCGCACTAATAGGAGGTCCACACTCACTTTGCCCGATGGGCTTCTAAGCCCAGTGGACGTCTCAGTCACTCACACCCCGGGTACCCAATCCCCAACCGAACGGAACCGCAATATACTTACTCAATCCTGAGTCTTCATCTGGCTCTTTGTGCACAAAAATTACAGGGAACAAAAATAACGGGGATTTAATTGCAGTATCTTTTCTTTTTGCTTTCCTATCTCAGTTCGGAAAATCCAGGTGAGCTAAGTCAGAATCCCCTCCGGGACCATCCAAAGATGGGGGCACCCTTCCCAGAATTTAATTCCAAGTCGGCTGTCTGGATCCGAGTCACGGCACCAAATTTGTTATAGTTAAAGTCAAATGAACCCAAAAGGGATCTTATCAAATATTTATTAGAATAGGAAAGCAAAAACAGCGCTGGGCAGACGGGGAGTCACAGCTTCACCACAGCACGTGAATTCAAACAGCCTGAGCCTCTCCTTTTATCTTTGTCAGGACACCTTTGACACACCCCTTGGCTCCCCCAAGGCTTCTGCTTCTACGTGTGCAGACTTGTTTTTGGCCGCTTCTACCAGGTGCCCGTCACAACTCAACCCAAGCAATCCACAACTTGCATTGTCAATCAATACAAAAGTTACAAAAATACAGGTTGTCATAGCAACACAGCATACTGCCACACCCCTGTGGCTAAGCTTTGCAACATTCACACAGGACATTCCCGCGTGAGACCTCTCCCCTCGCCTGAACTTGTTTGATTAGCAAATTACCCTTGAGTGCTTATTACATCTGGGGGTTGCTCCCCAAAGAAAGCTGCTAGCCTTCATTTCTCATGCTTGCCCTCATGTATCCCTGGCATACCATTCAAAGCCCCAAGAAGTATGGTCAAGCCAGCTTTACATTAGGCAACAGAAGAGGTTGTTTGGAAAATCTGCCTTTTTTTTTTTCTTGAGCGAGACAACACTAAAATATGAAAATGTCTAGGGATTTCTCCCCAGAGAGATGTTAGCCCTCAATTCTCCTGTTCACCCTCACCTACCCCTGGCAGCCCATTCACAAATCCAAGAAGTATAGACATGCCACCTTAGGTTTAGTCTACAGAAAAGGTTCTTCTAAAAAATATGCTGTTTTGGTTTTTTTTTTCTTGAACAAGATGACAATAAAATTTGAAAATATCTAGGAATTGCTCCCCAAGGAAAGCTGGTAGCCTTGAATTCTCATGCTCACACTCACCTAACCCTGGCAGCCCATGCACAGCCCCCAGAATTCTGGACTTGTTACTGTAGGTTTAGTCTACATAAGAGTTGTTCTGAAAATCTGCCTTTATTTTTTTTTTTTTTTCAATGAGGCAACACTAGAATTTAAAATTTCTAGGGATTGCTCCCAAAAGAAAGCTGCCAGCCATGAATTCTCATGCTCGCCCTCACCTACCCCCAGCAGCACATTCACAGTCCCAAAAATTCTGAACCTATCATTTTTACTTTAGTAAACAGAAGAGGTTGCTCTGAAATACATGCATTTTTTTCATCGAGCTGACACTAAAAATTGAAAACATCTAGAGCTTCCACAGAAACACGAAGTTCTGCAGGCTTCAGGCTACAGCAAGTGCCTGAGCCTTTCTAATTGCTGCCAGTGGATGTCCTGAGAACTGCTGTGTGAAGCGTGATCAATTTGATGATCTGCTCATGTGAGTGGCAGAGTTGCAGGATGAAGTGGAAAGCCTAAGGAGCTACAGTACGAGGTGGAGAGGTTAAGGAACATCAGGCATGCTGGGGATGAAACAGACTTGTGGAGCCAGGCTCTGCCAGCCTTGATACAGAAACAAAAAAGCCACTAATAAAAACACAGGATACCCCCGGTATCCTTCCTCTCTCAGGATGAAGGCAGAAGCCTAAATGATAAGAGGGAGTGGAGGCAAGTTCATGGTCAATGTAGCAGTCTAACTCCTCCCCCATCCACCCCCTCCCACCCCCTCATCAGGCAGTAATGACAACAAGTTCCTATCCATTATTGCAGGCGTGTTGCTCCAGTTAGCCACCCCCCCCCCCCCCCCCAACCTCCTAGTTACCCCTGCAGAACAAGTTCCATGCCCTGCAAGTGCAACCAATCAATGAAGATGGGTAATCATCATCTTGGAGGTGTTTCCAAGATTAAGGAAGCTCAAGCCCAAGATTCAGACATCTTCTAACAACAAAAAAAAAAAGAAGGGTGATTGTTATTGGCGACTCCCTTCCGAAGGGAACAGAGGCCCCAATATGCAAACCTGACCCACTTCTAAGAGAAATGTGCTGCCTCCCTTGGGCCCGAGTTCAGGACAGAGAAATAAAGCTTCCTACCAGAGTACAGCCCACGGATTATTATCCACTACTAACTTTCCAGATCGGCAGCAATGAACTTAAGAAAAGAAAACTGAGGGCTGTCAAGAAGGACTTCAGAGCCTTGGGTCATCTAGTCAAGGGAGTGGGAGCACAGGCAGTGTTCTCCTCTATCCCCCTGTTTGCAGGATCCAACCCAGAAAGACTGAGGAGGACTCAACAGATAAACTCTTGGCTTCAAGACTGGTGCCACCAGCAGATCTTCGGGTTTTTTGACCATGGGTCAAACTATATGAGGCCTGGCCTGCTGGTGGCTGCTGGGGCACATCTCTTACAAAGGGGAAGAAAGATTCTAGCACAGGAGCTGGCCAGGCTCATTAGCAGAGCTTTAAACTAGATTCGAAGGGGGAAGGTGTAAAAACCAAGGGAGACAAGCCTGCGACATCTGTGGGACAGTGTACCAGCTCCATGGCTATCCCAGTGGTTGTAGGGGACAGTGGAATATGTGGTACCCACAACGGTAAACAGATGCTCCTCTACTAAGTCTCTGAAGTGTCTGTATACCAACTCATGGGAAATCAACAAGATGAACTAGAAATCTAGGTGCAGTTGCAGGGCTGCGACCTCATCTCGATTACAGAGACATGGTGGCATAGCTTGCATGACTGGAATGTGGTAATGAATGACAACATACTTTTTATGAAAGATAGACTGACAAGGTGAGGTGGTGGAGTTGCTCTCTCTATGTGTAACCAAGTAGAATGCATTAAGCTTAATCCAGGGGGAGATGATGAAAGAGTTGAAAGCATACTGGTAAGATTTAAGGGACATGCGAACACAGGTGACACCATTGTGGGCATCTACTACAGACCACCAAACCAGGAAGAAGCTGTCACAGAATCACAGGGTTGCTCAGGTTGGAAAAGACATTCAGGATCATCAAGTCCAACTTCAACCTAACCCTACTACCCTAACTCTAACAACCCACCGCTAAACCATATCCCCAAGAACTATATCTAAACGATTTTTAAACACAGTCAGGGATGGTAACTCAACCACTTCCCTGGGCAGCCTGTTCCTGTGCTTAACAACCCTTTCTGTAAAGAAGTTTTTCCTGATATCCAATTTAAACCTCCCGTGGCACAACTTGAGGCCATTTCCCCTTGTCCTGTCACCTGTGAGAAGAGACTGACCCTGCTCTCAATACAAGCTTCTTTCATGTATTTGTGGAGAGCCAGAAGGCCTCACCTCAGCCTCCTCTTCCCCAGACTAAACAGCCCTAGCTCCCCCTGTCACTCCTCACAGGGTATGTTTTCCAGACCCTTCCCCAGCCTTGTTGTCCTCCTTTGGACCTGCTCCAGCACCTCCACATCCTTTTTGTATTGAGGTGCCCAAAACTGAACCCAGTACTCAAGGTGGGGCCTTATAGTATGCAGGGACAGACTCCGACAGCACAGCCAATATGGTTGTAATCAGAAGTCACTTTATTAAGTACAACAGGCCATATTTATACACGAGACAACACTGCTCACGCACCCAGGTCACTTCTTATTGGCCCCACACTCAAACCCAGAGTCTGTCCACGCACACTTCAAACACTTTTAATTGGCTGGCGATTCTCCTGGGTTTCTTCCTTCAGCACCCTGTTTTTCTCCTCTTATCCTCCTGTTTTGCCAGATGCTTCTGCTTTTCTCATCCTTAGTCTTATCTCCTCAAGGTCAGGGCAGTGTTGGCTGTTTTTTGGCCTTGCAGGCCTTAGCATAACTACTTCTAGCTAACAACTATTTCTGTCCTACTCTTATCAATCCCTACAGGGCCTCACCAGTGCCGAGTACAGGGGCAGGATTGCTTCCCTAGCCCTGCTGGTCACACTATTCCTGATCCAGGCTAGGATGCCATTGGCCTTCTTGGCCACCTGGGCACACTGCTGGCTCATATTCATCTGACTGTCAATCAATACACCAAGGTCCCTTTCTGCCGGGCAGCTTTCCAGCCACTCTTCCCCAAGCCTGGGGTTGTGAGCAAAATGCTGTACCTGACAATTTGCCCTTTTGAAACTCATACCATTAGCCTCAGCCCACTGATCTAGTCTGTCCAGGTCCCTCTGTAGAGCCATACTACCCTCCAGCAGATCAACACTCCCTCCCAACTTGGTGTCATCTGTGAACTTACTGAGGGTGCATTCAATCCCCTCATCCAGACCATTGATAAAGATGTTAAACAGGAGTGGCCCCAGTACTGAGCCCTGGGGGACACCACTCATGACTGGCCACCAATTGGATTTAACTCCATTGACCACAATTCTTTGGTCCTGGCCACCCAGCCAGTGTTTCATCCAGCAGACTATATGCTCATCCAAGCCATGGTCAGCCATCTTATCCATAAGGATCTTGTGAGGGACAGTGTCAAAGGCTTTACTGGAGTCCAGGTGGACTACATCGACAGCCCTTCCCTCATTCACTAAGCAGGTCACCTTGACATAGAATGAGATCCAATTTGTCAAGCAGGATCTGCCTTTAATGAATCCATGCTGACTGGGTCTGATGTCCTGGTTGACCTTTAATTGCTCCATGATGGCTCTTGAGATTATCTGTCCCATAACCTTCCCTGGCACTGAGGTGAGACTGACAGTTCTGTAGCTGCTGGGATCCTCTTTCTGGCCCTTCTTGAAGGTGGGCATCACATTAGCCAGACTCCAGTCTACTGGAACATCCCCAGATAGCCAGGACTGCTGAAAGATGATAGGGAGAGGCTTGGCAACCACATCTGCCAACTCCCTCAGTACTCTAGGGTGTAATCCATCAGGCCCCATAGACTTGTGAGTGTCCAACTTCTGAAGTAGGTCCATAACCATTTCCTCATGGTTTATGTAGAGTCTGTTCTTTTCCCCATCCCTATCTTCCAGCTCAAGGAGCTGTGTGCCCAGAGAACAACTAATCCTACTATTGAAGACTGAGGCAAAGAAGGCATTAAGTACCTCAGCCTTTTCCCGATCCTTGGTTACTGTGTTTCCCTCTGCATCCAACAAAGGATGGACATTCTCCCTAGCCCTCCTTTTGTTGTTAATGTATTTGTAGAAACATTTATTGTTGTCCTTCACCATAGTGGCCAAGTTCTAATGGGGATGTGGCCTTTCTAATTTTCTCTCTGCACAGTTTGACTGCATACTTGTAATTCACACAAATTGCCTGTCCACTCTTCCAAAGACCATAAACTTCCCTTTTGTTCCTGAGTTACAGCCAAAGCCCTCTGTTCAGCCAAGATGGTCTCTTTCCCTGTCAGCTCGTCTTCCTTAACTTGGGGATGGTAAGCTCCTGCACCTTTAGAATTACTTCCTTAAAGTATGCCCAGCCTTTCTGGGCACCTATGCCATCCAGAACTGCCTCCCAAGGGACTCTCTCAACCATGGTCCAAAAGAGACCAAAGTCTTCTCTCCAGAAGTCCAAGGTGGCAGTTCTGCTGACCACCCTCCTTGCTTAACCAAGGATTGAAAACTCAGTCATTTCATGATCACTTTTACCAAGACAGCCTCCAACCATTATATCCCCTACAAGACCTTCTCTGTTAACAAACAGCAGGTCCAGGAGTGCACTTCCCCTCGTTGTATCCCTCACCATCTGTACTGGGAAGCTATCTCCCACACACTCCAGGAACCTCTGTGACTGTTCCTTCTCTGCTGTATATTTCCAGCAGATGTTTGGGAAGTTGAAGTCACCCAGGAGAACTAGGGGTAGAGACCACGAGGCCTCACCCAACTGTTCATAAAGTATCTTATCCACCTTTTCAACCTGTTTGGGTGGTCTGTAGCAGACTCCCACAATGATGTCTGTGTTATTGGCCTTTCCCTTCATTCTGACCCATAAGATCTCAACCCTGTCATCACCATCATTAATTTCTAGGCATTCATATCTCTCCCTAACATAGGGGGCCATGCCACCGCCTCTCCTGCCTTTCCTGTCTCTTTTGAAAAGTTGGTAGCCATCTATCACAGCATTCCAACTATGTGCATCATCCCATCACATTTCCATGATGGCGACTATATCATGGTTTTCCATCTGTACAATGGCCTCCAGCTGCTCCTGTTTGTTTCCCATACTGTGTGCATTAGTGCCAGATTAGTGCAGACACACCTCATTTGGGCCATCTTTTGGATGGGAGAAACCCTAATACCCTCCCAACCATACTCAGGTATTCCCAGAGTAATCAACTTCTCACCAATCCTTGTGTTCTTCCTGAAACACAGAATGTCATCCTCCTCCTTCACCAAGATGGAAGACCGTAATAGCACAGGAATGCTAGCACATTCCTCTCCCTCAAGCATGTTGTATTCAGGCTCCTTTCTGGTGACCCCAGTTTCACCCCTACGCCTCTTCATACCTAGTCAATGATGCCTTCTACAGACAGCTGGAAGTAGCCTCAAGATCATGTGCCCTGGTGCTCATGGGTGACTTCAATCACCCTGACATTAGTTGTAAAGGTCACACAACTGGACATAAGCAGTCCAAAAGGTTCCTGCAGTTCATTGATGACAACTTCCTGCTGAAGGTGGTTAAAGAACCAACGAGGAGAGGTGTGACACCTGTATTAACAAACAAAGAAGGACTGGTTGCAGATGCTACAGTTGGGGGTAGTCTTGGCCATAGTGACCACAACATGTTAGAGTTTAATATCATTAGGGAAAGAAGCAGGATAATAAGTAAAATTTCTACCCTGGACTTTAAGAGGGCTAACTTTGTCCTCTTCAAAAAACTACTTAGAAATATCCCATGGGCTAGGGCTCTAGAAGGTAGTGGGGCCAAGGGAGCTGGCCAGTAGTCAAACATTACATCCTTCAAGCTCAAGATAAATGCATTCCCTTAAAAAAATAAATCAAGCAGAGGAGGCAGAAGAGCTGCATGGACAAACAGGGAGCTCCTGAAAAAACTCAAATGGAAGAGTGAGGTTTACAATATCTGGGAAAAGGGTCTGGTTATTTCGGAGGTTTATAGAAATGCTGCCAGAGTATGTAGAGACTCAAGAAGAAAGGCCAGAGCCGTCCTGGAACTTAGTCTGGCCAGGGAGGTGAAAGAAAACAAGAACTTTTTCAATGAGAAAAGGAAGAATAGGGAAAAAGTGGGGCCACTGCTAAATGAGGTGGGAGACGTGGTAACAGAGGATGCAGAGGTGGCAGAGCTGCTGAATGCCTTCTTTGCCTCGGTCTTTACTTATAGAACCAGCCCTCAGGAACCCCAGTCACTGGGAGTAAGAGAGCAGAACTGGAGAGAGGAAGACACTCCTCTAGTCAGTAAGGACTGGGTTAGAGATCACTTGGGTAAACTGAACACGCACAAATCCATGGGCCCTGATGGGGAGCACCCACATGTGCTGAGGGAGCTGATGACGCTGTTGCTGAGCCACTCTCCATCATTTTTGAAAAATCATGGAGAACAGGAGAGTTGCCTGTTGACTGGAAGAAAGCCAATGTCACTCCAGTCTTCAAAAGGGCAAGAGGGAAGACCCAGGCAACTACAGACCCATCAGTCTCACCTCCATTCCTGGAAAGGTGATGGAGCAGCTCATTCTGGAGGCCATCTGTAACCACATGGAAGAAAAGAAGGTTATCAGGAGTAGCCAACCTGGATTTACCAAAGGGAATTCCTGCTTGACTAACCTGGTTGTAGAGTCTCCTTCTCTGAAGACTTTCAAAACCCATCTGGATGCATTCCTGATCAGCATGCCCTGGGTGATCCTGCTTTGACAGGGGGGCTGTACTTGATCTCTAGAGGTCCCTTCCAACCCCTAACATTCTATGATTCTATGACTTTATGATTCTAAGAGGTAATAAGGCAGATTCTCCAAACAACCTCTTCTGCAGCCTAACCCTAAGGTGGTAGGTCCATTCTTCTTGGAGCTGTGGATAGGCTGCAATGGGTAGGTGAGGGCAAGCGTGAGAATTCAGGGCTAGCAGCTTTCCTGGGGAAGCAATCCCTATACAATTTTCTTTTTTTTTTAGTGTTGGCTCTTTGCTAGATCTAATAAGACACGTTTTGAGAACAACCTCTTCTGTAGCCTAAAGCTAAGGTGGCAGGTCCAGACTTTTTGGGGTGGTGAATGTGTTGACAGGGATAGGTTAGGGCCAGCAAGAGAATTAATAAGTAGTTTTTGTCATGGGTAAGCAATCCCTAGATGTTTTCAATGTTTCAGTGTCAGCTCTTTGCTAGAGGTAAAAAAGCACATTTGCAGATCAACCTGGTTTTTATCCAAAAGTAAATGTGTCAGTTCCAGACTTCTCAGCTCTGTGAATTTGCTTCCACAATTAGGTGAGGGTGAGTAGCAGAATTCAGGGCTAGCTTCTTTCCTTGGGGAGGAATGCCCAAATGTTTTTAATTTTTAGTGTCAGCTCTTTCCTAGAGTAAATAATGCACTTTTTTAGAAGAAACCGTTTTGTAGTCTAATGCAAAAATGGCAGGTCTATGTTTTTCAGGCCTCTGAATGGGCTGCCAGAGGCAGGTGAGGGCCAGCACAAGAATTCAGGGAAAGCATCTTTCCTGTAGTGCAGTCCATAAACGTTTTCAATTTTAGTGTCAGCTCTTATCTAAAGCTAATAAGACACTTTTAGATAAGACCCTCATTTGTAGCCTGTAGCAAAGGTCCAGATTTCTTGTGGCTGATAATGGGCTGCCAGGTTTAGGTGTGTGTCATCAAGAAAATTCAGAGCTAGTAACTTTAATTGGGGAACAATGCCTTGTGGTTTTACATTTTTGACATCTTCATTTTGCTAGAGTTAATAAAACACATTTTGAGAACAACCTGGATTATAGACTAATACAAAGGTGGCAAATTCAGATATCTTGGGGTGTGAATGGGCTGGCAGTGGTAGGAGAGCATATTTCCTGAGGAGTAATCCCTAGAAGTGTTAAACTTTTTGTGTCTGCTCTCTGCAGGAGTTAATAAAGCACTTTATGAGAAGAACCTCTTTTATAGACTAAATCAAAGATGGAATGTTGAGATGTCTTGGGGCTGTGAATGGGCTGTCAGGGATAGGGGAGGGCCAGCGATGGAATTCAGGTCTAGTAACTTTACTTGGGGAGCATTCTGTAGATGTTTTCAATTTCTGACATCAGCATATTGCTAGACGTAATAAAGCACTTTATGAGAACAACCTGTTTTGTAGCTTCAAGGAAATTGGGCAGATCCATATTTCTTGAGGCTGTGAATGGGCTGTCAGGGGTATGTGAGCACCAGCAAGAGAATTCAGGGCTAGTGTGTTTAACTGGGGACCAATGTTTAGAAGCTTTCAACTCTTTCCATCTTATTTTTGCTTGAGATAATAAAATGTTTTTGAGAATATCCTAGTTTGTAGTGGGCAGGTCCAGATTTCTTTGGGTTGTGAATGGGCTGTCTGAGGTAGGTAATGTCCAGCAAGAGAATTCAGGGCTTACATCCTTCCTGGAGGAGTAATCTGTAGACAGGTTCAATTTTTTTCTTCTGCTTTTCGCTAGAGATCATAAAACACATTTAGAGAATAACCTGTTCTGTAGACTAAAGCAATGGTGGCAGGTCCAGATTTCTTAGGGCTCTGAATGGGCTGCCAGGGGTACATGAGGGGCAGGAAGAGAATTCAGGGATAGTTTTGTTTCAGGAGCAATCCCTAGACGTTTTCAATTTTTAGTATCAGCTCTTTTATACAGCTAATAAAGGTCTCATGGAGAACAACATTTTTGAAGTAGGAAACCAAAGGTGACTGGTGGGGATTTCTTTGGGCCATCTATTGACAGGTTTACCCTCAACCTGTCTGCCAGGTTGAGAGTCAGTAAGCAAAATCAGGGCTATCAGCTTTGCTGGGGCAGCAATCTCTAGATGTTTTCAAGTTTTCTTGTTGTCTCTTTTGTAGAGCTAATAAATCACTTTTTGAGAATAGCATGAGTTGTAGCCTTCTTTTGCTAGAATTGTCATTTTTTACTCCTTTATAGATTTTGCAATGTAGTTCAAGAGTTTAACCGGTATAAATGGATCCACTGTTTCCCTCCCTGTGGATGCTGAAAAGCTCCTAGCAGAGGGATTTTCCTAGGTTCTCACAATATTCGGTGAGAATCCTGCCTTTCTCACGTGTTATGAGAAACAGTAGGATGGTTTTGTAAACTAGACTAACACATGGTGTTTTGCTAAGTTCTGTTTATGGTACATTGGAAAAATATTTTGAAATAGGTGTTGTAGGACTTTAGCCAATCACCCTAGGAGATGGGTGATCACTTACCAGTCACCTTATGGGGCTAGGCTATATAAAATGGGGTTGTAAATTAATAAAGTTGCTTCTTTTGCCTGCTCTTGCTGAATTTATATGTTGCTGCATCTCTCCACTCCCGGCATAAGCAGCGACATTTGGTGACCTGACGTGTACTACCCGCAACGGACGAAGCCAAGCAGCTCTCGGGAGGTATGCAACCGCCCCCCCCCTTCCCCCCCTGTAGTGGGTCTGGCTGGGCTGCTTTTTCCCCATCCAGCCCTCATGCTGTAGCACTGGGAGCTGGAGGGTG
>JANVCC010000046.1:47434-72123 GCA_025345505.1 Todiramphus chloris collaris
AGGGCTGGGTGGGCACCTGGTGCCGTGCCGGGGTCAACCCACCACACCCCCCCAGCCCCGAGGTTCACAGCCGGGACCAGTCCAGGCTCCGGGGTATTAGAAAAGCCCTGCCGAGATGGGGACTTGCGACATGAAAGAAAGCGTGGTGCTGTTGTCCTGGAAGAATTTCCTGGCCACCAAAAAGAGCGCTGTTCTGGAGGACACCCTCCGCGCTCTTTTGCAATGGGCAGCTGAGCACCAGTTTCTTGTGACCTCTGACACCGCCTTTGATTTAAAGCTGTGGCGGCAGCTGGGCACCAGACTCTGTCGTTAGCTCCCCCACGGGGATGACATGCTGCTAGACTTGTTTCGCACTTGGACAGATATATTTGCTGTGCTACTAAAGTCTGAAACCGGAGACAGGGGGAGGGGTGTCGGCTTCAGAGGAGGACGCCGCTAAGGGGGACGCTGCCGAACTCAGTGTAGCAGCCGGTGGCAGCCGTACCAAGGAGCCATCTCTGGCCCCACAGGATCCGGTGCCGGTCCTACAGCCAGTTCAGCGGCAATACACCTTTCCCCGGGATTATGTTCTCCCTAAATACCCTACGCCTGCAGAGCAGCTCGCAGAAATGCTTAAACAGAGAGATGGCTCGGAGCGCCCCTCGCTCCTTAGCCCAGCAGCTCTGGTCTCCTCCGCGCCGCTCCCTTCGGCAAATATAACAGCGCCAGCCATTCCCATGGCCTCTCCGGTTGTCCGACCCGGCTTAACAGTGACCTGGAGCTCCATGGCGGCACCCGGGTTTTCCACGCGCGTGCCCGCTGCGTTCACAGCACCCTCAAGTTTTTCTCGAGCGCCTGTGGCGCCCGACAGCTCCGCGCATGCACCCCTGAGTGTTTTAATGCGCAGGCGCAGCCGCACATGATGGAAGTTTTAACGCGGCAGCTGGCAGTGTTGGAAGAGTATCTGCCGAGGATATCTCAGCATCTCGCGGAATTGCAGGAGGCGTTCCTGCGGGCGGCCGCTAAGAGAGCCGTGCCGGGCCGACCCGGGCCGGAAGTGCCGGCTCTGGCAATTCCGAACGCGGAAGTGGCGATAGCTCCCGCGGCAGAACCGGTAGCAGCGGCAGAAACGGCAGCCCCAGTAGAGGCGGAGGCGGCAGCTCCGGCGCCACCAGCTGAGCTGACGGCACCGACTCCAGCGGCAGAGGCGGCTCCGTCACAAGATCCGCCTGCACTGCCGGCAGCGCCCCAAACTGCGCCACCACAGCCGGCTGCCTTGCTGCCCCTTGCACAACCGACTGCGGCCCCCACCGCCATATTGCCCTCTATCATGGCACCCGCCCATACCCTTGCCGCCTCTGTCGTTCGTGCTGGGGTCCTCAGGGAAACCCTTGCCTGACGATTCAAGCAGTGACACAGAGAGCACGCTTGCCTCAGGGTGGAAGACTACGGTAACCAGGCAGCGGAAGAAGCGTTTGCTGCAGGGCCATCCTTGGACACTCCCGGACTGTACTGTAACTGTCCATCCAAGAAATGTCAGGCGTTTCTGGGAGTCAGTTAAATTGTGGGCTCTAGAGGAGGGCAACTGGAATCTATTAGACAAAGTGGGACTGCCAGACAGGTCAGGGGAATTTATGCGGGATCAGGAGACTGCTGTAACGCCTCAAAAGGGGGTGCCACCAACTCAAGGCGATAGTAACACCCCGCAAAGAGATGTCCAAGTCTATCCTGTGTTTAAGGATGTCCCAAATACAGGTCAACATGATAGACATGATGTTATTCCTTGGAAGGTTGTACAAGATTTACAATCTAAAGTGGCACAGTATGGGCTTAGTTCTCCTGAACTCATGCAACTTCTTAGAGTGCTGAATGCTGATCTGCTTGTTCCATTTGATATTAAGCACTTTGCTCAAATTGTATTTCAACATGTACAATATGCAGTTTTTGAGACTACCTGGAGAAAGATGTCTGAGAAGGTTGCACTACAGAATAAGCAGTTGCCTTCCACTGACATTAGACATGACGTTGAAGTAGATGCCCTTATGGGACTTGATAACTACTCTAATCCTGATTTCCAGGCCACCTGGCCCCCTCAAATCCTAGAGCAATCTCAAAAGGTCAGCATGGGAGCTCTATTTAATACCATGGACATGGCTACTCCTCAAACACAGCATATGAAAATACACCAGGGGCAGACGGAGCCATTTTTACTCTTTGTAGAAAAGGTTGCTGCTGCCCTTGAGAAGCAGGTTAAAGATAACTCATTGAGGCAGATGATGTGCATACAATTAGCAAGTGACAATGCCAACGATGAGTGTAGAAAAATCATCGATGCTCTACCAGGGGAGCCTACACTCACAGATATGGTTGAAGCTTGCACTAAGCTGGGGTCTGCGAGCCATAAAAGGTCTGCTTTGGCTGCGTTTCTGCCATCTGTTCACGCATCTTCTGATCGTGAACCGAAGCAATCCAAAGCAGGGAGCAAACGGAAAAGGGCTAAACCAAGGCAAAAGGAAAATGCAGGGACCCCCCAGTGCAAGAGGTGTGGTAGGCCAGGTCATCGTGCAGAATACTGCAGATCTCTGCGCCATGCCGATGGTCGGCCTCTGCCGGGAAACTCACACTGGGGTGCAAAAAGGGGGAATTGCTCTCCGATGCAGGTGATCCCCCAGGGAATGGCAAAGACACAGGCCTACCCAGCCACCTTAGAGACAGCAGCCCAGGACCAGCCGGGGCTGACGTCTACACCACAACAACAGTCGTCCTAGAATCTAGTCGCATTTATAAGGTCCCTTTGGACGCATATGGACCCCTAGGTCAGGGACTCAGTGCAATGCTCGTGGGAAAACCTAATGTTACCCACCGAGGGATCTTTGTACACCCAGAAGCTATTGATGATGACTACAGGACAGATTCATGCTATGGTTTCTATGCCCAATCCCCCCTGTTACTATCCGTGAAAAGACTTGCATTGCTCAATTAATGCCTTTTAAGTCATGTGTCCCCAGGACAGAACAACAAGTTCACGACGATAGCGGCAGTGGACCTACGGGACTTCCTCAGATCTTCTGGACTGCAGACATCTCTATCCAAAGCCACAGATGACATGTACCCTAGTCCTGACAAACGCTTGTCTGTCCCAGACTCAACTTCGAGGTTTGATCAATACGGGTGCTGATGTAACGATTATCTCCTTCTCTGCATGGCCTCCTTCATGGCCTTAGCCCCCGTGGGATCGGCCATCTCAGGGTTAGGAGGAACCGCACAGAGCTATTTAAGCGAATGACCTGTAATGGTAAAAGACCCAGAGGGACATACAGCTACAATTCGGCCTTACGTTACTAGTGCTCCAATCAAACTCTGGGGGTGGGACGTGCTGGCATCTTGGGAGGTACAAATTGGGACAAATTTTTGATAGGAGTCACTGTGCGTAAGGGCGCACAGTTTCCTACGCTGCCTTTGTGGTGGCTGACTAACAGACCAATCTGGGAATCACAGTGGCCCCTACCAAATGAGAAATTAGTCGCCCATCGTCAGCTGGTTCAGGAACAGTTACAGCAGGGACACATTGAAACTTCTACTAGTCCCTGGAACACTCCTGGTTTTGTAATTAAGAAGAAATCAGGGAAATGGAGACTCTTGCAAGATCTCCGAAAAGATAACGCACTGATGGAAGGTATGGGGGCATTGCAGCCTGGTATGCCCTCACCCACCATGATTCCAACAGGGTGGGACATCCTGATCATTGATCTGAAGGATTGCTTTTTCACAATTCCTTTGCATCCTAATGACAGACCAAAATTTGCCTTTACTGTGCCTGCAGTTAACAATGCTGAACCTGTGAAGAGATACCAATGGAAGGTTCTACCTCAGGGCATGAAGAACAGCCCGACTATCTGCCAATGATACGTCGCTCAAGCTTTGTCCGGAGTCCGTGAGCAGTTTCCTGAGGCATACTGCTACCATTACATGGATGATATCCTGGTGGCAGCATCCACTCAGGATGAGCTGCTGAGGATACAGCCTCAGCTGCTCGCTGCTCTGCATTCCTATGGGTTGCAAGTGGCTCCGGAGAAAGTTCAAAAGCATCCTCCCTGGAAATATTTAGGAGTCAAAATTTTGGACCAAACTATACAACACCATTCTATTAAAACCTTGAATGATGCTCAGAAATTGCTGGGTATCATCAATTGGGTACGCCCTTATCTAGGGCTAACCACAATGCAACTTTCCCCGCTTTTTAATATTTTAAAGGGGGACCCTGATTTGAATTCACCTTGAAAATTGACTCCGGAAGCGCGACAAGCGCTGCGGAAGGTGCAACAGGCTGTTCCTGCTCGTCAGGTTTATCGAGTGGATCCCTCCATTGATATCACTGTTTTCATTACTGCTCCAGACCTCCATCCCACGGGTATCATTGGCCAGTGGAACACACAATGGTCTGACCCTTTGCATGTCCTAGAATGGGTCTTTCTGCCTCATCAGCCGAAAAAGACAGCACCCACGTTGTTTGAATTGATCGCTTCTCTGATAATCAAATGCCGCCAATGGTGTTTGCAATTAATGGCAGCGGATCCTGCAGCAATTGTTCTTCCAACACTGCAGGAACACTTTGAGTGGAGCCTTGCCAATAGCACTCCTTTGCAAAGTGCGCTGCAAAATTTTTCAGGGCAGGTTTCTTACCACCTGCCCAGCCATAAATTCGACCAGCTTCACCTTGCGGCCAAAAAACAGTCAGGTGCCGATGAAAGGACGCACCGCCTTCACAGATGGTTCTGGAAAAACAGGGAAAGACATTGTTATCTAGAAGGAGGGATCTGAGTGGCAGGTGCTGGAAAGCCATGAGGCAGGCTCTGCCCAGCTGGTTGAATTGAGGGCTGTTGCCATGGCTTTTCAGCGGTTCTCTCAGGTGCCTTTGAATTTGGTTACTGATTCTGCTTACGTAGCAGATATAACCCAACGCTTGGATTGTTCACTTCTAAAGGAAGTGAATAATGTGGCTCTGTTTTCACTATTGCAAACTTTGTGGTGTGCAATTCAAGCTCGAGCGCATCCATACTACATTCTGCACATTCAAAGCCACACCAGTTTGCCAGGTTTTATAACAGAAGGCAATGCCAGGGCTGACATGCCGGCCAACCCTGTGTGGGTAGCGCCTCAGCCTGACAAAATTGCACAAGCCAAGGCATCGCACAGTTTCTTCCATCAAAGTGCACATACCCTGCAGAAGCAGTTTCACCTAACGCCAACTGAGGCTCGTGACATTGTCAGTGCTTGTGCCGACTGTCACGGGCTCGCTGCACCTTTGCCACCAGGGGTAAACCCCAGAGGTCTGAAAGCCTTGCAGCTTTGGCAAACGGATGTAACACACATCCCAGAATTTGGCCGGTTTAAATATGTGCACGTGTCCATCGACACTTTCTCCTCGGCTATGTGGGCTTCTGCTCACACTGGAGAGAAAGGCCGTGATGTCATTGCCCATTGGAAATTGGCTTTCTCAGTCCTGGGCGTACCATCTGCTGTGAAAACTGATAATGGTCCTGCCTACGCCTCGCAGAAGACGCGGCAGTTCTTGCACCTATGGGGTGTAGACCACACTTTTGGTATTCCACATTCTCCTACCGGCCAAGCTATCGTTGAACACGCTCATGGCACTTTGAAGCGTGTTTTGGAAAAACAGAAAGGGGGAATGCATGGAGAAGCCCCACAGAGCCAACTAGAAAAAGCTTTGTATACAATCAATCATCTCACAGTGCCACCAAATTCAAATAATCCTGTTATTCTGAATCATTTTCTCTCATTGCAGTTGTCAGGTGAGACGCACCTGCCTCGGGCAAAAGTCTGGGTACGGGATCTGCTCACCAACAATTGGGAAGGCCCGCATGAGCTTATTGCTTGGGGTCGTGGGTATGCTTGCGTTTCCACAGATACTGGGGTACGGTGGCTACCTGCAAGATGCGTTCGCCGTGACCTACGGCACCAGAGACAGAACAGGCAACCTCCAAATGATGACCAGAATGCAGATCGTCAACCAAATGATCCTTCTGATGATGACCAGGATACCAACAATCAGGCAGATGGTCCTTCCACAAGCAGAGACTGAACTTTAAGTTTCTTTTGTTATGGAGTCAGAAAGTTAAAGCCCTTAAGGCTATGTTAGAATTAATAACTGATGTAAATTTCTATTTAAGATTAATACCTGATAGAATTGTGATGTAAAATTTGTTTGCTAGATGTATCTCCCATGGCATCACTAGAGACTCTCTGCGCACTTTAAAGCAGCATCTGATTTGGGCTCTGTTTGGTAACTGGCCATTACCAGCAGATCCCTTATGCTGCATTTGTTCTCCCTTCTGCAAGACTACCCGCAGAGGATTACAAATGATACCTTTTTGGTCTTTAAACAAAAAGGGGGAATTGTGGATGCTGAAAAGCTGCTAGCAGAGGGATTTTCCTAGGTTCTCACAATATTCGGTGAGAATCCTGCCTTTCTCACACGTGTTATGAGAAACAGTAGGACGGTTTTGTAAACTAGACTAACACATGGTGTTTTTCTAAGTTCTGTTTATGGTACATTGGAAAAATATTTTGAAATAGGTGTTGTAGGACTTTAGCCAATCACCCTAGGAGATGGGTGTTCACTTACCAGTCACCCTATGGGGCTAGGCTATATAAAATGGGGTTGTAAATTAATAAAGTTGCTTCTTTTGCCTGCTCTTGCTGAATTTATATGTTGCTGCATCTCTCCACTCCTGGCATAAATAGCAACACCTCCCTTTAAAATTTTGAGTTACTCTAGCTAGTAATAGCTTTTATACTTCTCTGTATCTTACTTCCTTTTTCTGCTTTGTATCTCTGAATGAATCAAGATGAAATAATTTGAGAAGCTGTTCAGAACAACCAGATATAGCATAATAAAATGGAGAATAGCATACAAACTTGAACAAGCTTTCATAATCCTTTTAACCTTGAAGATTGCAAACAGAAGAGAATGCCATGCATTTAACCCGATGATTCTTTGTAATTTGAATACATGAGTGAGTATCATGTGGTACAGCTGACCATCCGAAGACTTGAAAGCTGCAAACACGCTGAGCTACTGAACATACCCATTTTATTTTATTAGGCTTAGATACCCAAATACTCCAGGAACTTTCCAAACACTGAGATGGCTCCTATCTTTTACTTTGTGTCATTGCTAACAATAAATGCATTACATTTTGTTGGTGAGTTTGTCTTCCTGCATGGAAACAGGTGTGGTGCTTGACATAAGTCCTTATGACTGAAAGTCTGTATTTACTGAAATTCCCACAAAGCTCTCTTTTCACCTTCAATTTCTTTTCTGGCATAAAATTATTTGGAGGTGGACACAAATTTTGCTGAATGTTCTCTTTTTTTTTTTCTTAGAATGTTAACAAAATGTAATGTGAAACTGTGATGTTTAAATGTATTTACTTGATGATAATGCTTCAGGCATTTATTTCATAACATGTTTTTAGGCACTATAAATTTCTTTGACACAACACAGCTATTTTTATAGTAAAGGGAATTAAATGGTAGATAGTTCAGATTCTAAAATGCTGGTACAGTGCATTCATGAAGTCTTCTGTGGGCTGCAGAATGATGGAGCTCCTAAATATCTTCCCTTCTTTGCCTAAGTAAGCAAACAGATGAAAAACCAACACGTAGAGCTAACAAACACTGTAAGAGCTCCTGGCTCTTAATACTAGCAAGAGATCACAGTAGGAAAATATGCTAAACCCCTTGTTTTTAATAACAGAAGTTATTAAACTTATTAAAGAAGTTAGATTCTATCCTCAGAAATGCTTGTAAAGCTTTCAGTTTAAGGAGATAAATAGCCAAAAGGAAGAATCTAGGCTGAAAATGGAATTGACTATACATTTAACATTTATCTGCGGCTTTTCTTCTACTTTCAGTCCATAGCTGAAGAGTGTTAAGTGTCCCCTTTAAAAGTGGTCACAAAACAGCTAACCAGGTCATCACTTTTCTGAACATGGCCACATAGAGATCAGGAGGGCATCTCCAGAAGAGTAAGGAGATGGCTGTCACAACTCAGTTCAAACTGAAGTTTTCTGATTAATGGGTAGAAAAAGACACTAGTTGTAAATGACTTCTTACAGTAGTCTGGTAGGGCTTACCACTTTTGCTTCTTCCTGGACCTACTCATTCATAGTTAAGTGGCATAGGAGTACAAGAGTTGCAAACTGCTGCTTGAGAAATGACCTTGACATATTTTTCTGCAACCAAACATTTTTCTAGTACTGAACAAATAAGGCCCTAGTACTGAACAAATAAGGCCCAGATTCAAACTGAGGTTAAGGCCCTCATGGCAACTGCTTTGCTGTTGTTTGCTCATTATCTTAAAACATCTGATCCTTCCCTTTCTCCTCTCCTTTCTATTGTTTCAAAGATGACTGCTGAAAGGAATAGAAAAGCTCTTCAGAAGCATAAAGGTCACTGGGAAAAATTAGTGAAAAAAACATAAAATCACACCCTACTATGAAATTAGCCTTGCACTGCACTGTTTTGGATTTTTTGGCAAATACATGGAATCAGAAGGAATTATGGGACACAGTTATTACTTTTGTTACTTTTTAATTCTGTATATCCTATACAAAAATAATGTTACCAAAATGTACAATTCCTTGTGCTTCATTCAGACAGATTAATAGTGCCTAGTAGTACAGAAATCTAAAGCAATTACCTGATCTGAAACCAGTGGACATTTATCATTTGTAGTCAGAATGTTTCAGCATAATGAAAGATAAGATTACATAGCTATTTTTATTATCTGATGCTTCATGCATGTGTCTAACTGTAACTATCCTGCATTCCCAGGACATTTTTGTCAATAAATATTGGTTGAAATCAACTCAACAGAACATGGATAAACTTGTACTTTCCACATTCACTAACATTTTCTTGCTTAACATTTCCTTGAATAACATTTCCATTGCCGAGTGTACACTTTTGCAAGGTATTTTGATAGTTTTTGTTTTACTGATTATAATGTCTCCCTGGAGAAATACCAGCTTACCTATATGCTCCATTTTGTCCCAGATACAGCATAAATGTGCTCCTGAAGATAAGAGAAATTACACACATGTATCAGAGGACAAAAATGGACCTTCTACTAAGTTCAACTTCCTTGGCTTTAATTTTGGTGAGTGTTGGATTCACAACTTATTCTGCAGCTGAAATAGAAAACCAGTTACACAATCTCTCAGGCATTTGGAAGAAAGACAGAAATAATCTTATCTTCGTATTGTCCCTACTGTTCTTTTTATCAAGAATGTCCCAAGAATGCTCTACAAGGACATGCTTCAAGTAAATGACCCCCTCAGACATCATGCTAAAATCTAAATTATTTGTGAAGTGTTGCAATATTTTCATCAAGAATGTTATTGTAGGAAATTCTTTTTGCCAAGGGATTGTGTTTTCTTTGTTTTCCTTGCTCAGATGCTGAGGTTTCATTTATTTGAGCACTGCCATTGAACCAGCTGTTAAGAAAACAATAGGACCATTCATCTAAAATAAAATATTTTAATTAAAAAGTAAACCACTGACACCAAAGTGTATTTAAAAGCAACTGCAGTCAATAAGATGGTTGGACTTCAATTCACAAAAATGAAAGGCATGCAGCCACATGGGACTAGTAATGCTAGATGATTTATTGTAAAAAAAAAGTACAGAACATATTAGTAGAAATGTGGACCTCAAAGCAGAAAAAAAGAAACTGAATGTTTAAGGCTTTTTGTAAGTTCTTGTGGAGCTGTAGGAAGTAGTGATTAAAAGAGGAGTCTTTGAGAGAGGCCTATGCAATCAGGACTGTATTCCTGTCCAGTGAGAGAGGTTTTCAGAGCAGTTTAGATGTCTCTGTATCTGGGTAAAGTGTAAAGAACTGTATGTAAAACAGGTCAGGGGGGGGAACCCACCCACCACCTTAATTACCTCAGTATTATGATCACATCTTATAAAGTGTTAAATTCAAATTCACCTGGACAGTTATACTAAGTAGTACCTTCCTTCAGAAACAGTCATAACTTTTGTATAATTCAGCTATGTCAGAGTAAACCTATTATAACATATTATTTGTGAATAATATCTGCACTTGCAAATGATCTTGACTATTGTATAGAGCAACTCTGAGACAGCAAAGTAATAATAAGGTAAGCTGTAAGCCTATGATCAGTTGGGATCCTTTCAGATATTTGTGTGAGAAAGAGGTTTGCTTTCATCTATGAAATGAACAGAATGTTTTGGATAAATTGAAGCTGGGTGGTTAATAGCATTAAACCTTGGGTCATTAGTACTGGGCTTTGTTCCCAAAATTCTCACAAATGTTTTTCTGACAGCAGGAAAGTTTACAGGAAGAGATAATGCTCAAAATTTAAAGCAATTATAAAGTTTGAACATTTACTATGTTTAATTCATTAGACAGATACGTGGTGGGGAGGAGATAGACCATGTGAGACAGCAGGAACTCTTGCTGAAGATTGTATTTCCCCTTTTATTTATTGTGTGATTTCTTCCTAGGGCATATTTTCTTATTTCATCTGCATAGTTCCCATGAAATGCTATGATTTCTGTTTGGTTTTTGGTACAGCAAGTAGCACTGTATGAAGTCTGTTAGGGAACAGAAAACTTAGTATTGACATCACAATTGTCAAGACTGGATGGAGTAGTGAAAGGTCATTTGTTTTTTACTGGGGTAGAGATGGATGAAGCTCAATTAATAGTTTGAGAGAATTTTTTTGAAGGGTGATATATTATTTTTTCAAGCATAGATTATAATACAATGATTCCAGAATAGGATGAGACATAACAAGCTTCCAGTTTTGTAGATGGTGTTGGGGGAAATTCTCATCTCTCTTCTTTAGACAAGTGTCCTAATTTATAAACCCATTATAGTCAGATGCATATTAGAAGGACACATACTTGTTCTTAAAAGCCATGGCTGCTTAGGACCTGCCTTACATCATGCCATTTAGGTTGCTTTTACATGGATTTTGGTTCTGTGAAGGTGTGGTTTGATTATCTGTTTGTTAGTTAATACAAAGTTAATGTAGCTAATGTATTTTACAGGCAGCTTGAACATGCTTGGTGGATTGACATTTTAACCACGTATTCAAATTGACAATCCAGATTGTAGCTGGTGCCGTGTTTATACGTAATTACTTAGATTATCAGAAGTTGGATCTTCAAGTCATTCAGTATTGCAGAGAAAGCTTGGTGTCCCAACATTGTGGATTAGCAGGTATCACTCTTCAGAGTTATAGATAAGACCAGTGGTGGTACAATTGTTGGTCTTATTTCTTGCAAGACATGTTGCATGAATAATTCTTTCTTCTCTGTCCAAGCTACATTTGGCTAGTGTCTGAGAGAAGCAGCATGAATAATCATGATAGCTGGAGTCTTACTGCCAGCATTTACCAGAAGACAGAACTGTTCTCTGTCCCCATTCTCTGGGCTCTCAGAGCAGACCCAGCCTTCTCCTGAGGTTTCCAGCTAATATTTAAGCAGTTGAAACTCACTTATTCATAGAATGCCCAAGAACCTGTCTCAAGCTTTCATTCATGACTGTTTTGAAACTATTTGGAACAGTCTAACCAGTAAAAGCTGTAGTTACCAGAATATGAGTCTGATGAGTGAACCTAGTGCTTTAAACCATTTTTATCACCTTCATTGAGTGAAGTTTTTGTCTTGCTGCTTGAAGGTTACCATTCGGTCGCAGGCATCTGCTTTATTGTACGCAGAATGTCTTGGTGTGCTAGATTGATTGATTGATTGATTGATTGGTGTTTTTTTCCCCTTTCTTTTCTGGGGTGCTCACCATTTCCAAGCTGTTTGTGAATTTAAAATAACACTAGCTTTACAGCATTTACAAAGTTTACCTATTAAGCAGAAAGTGGGACCACTCACGGTCAGATTCAAAATCTAGTTTAATCCCCTACTTTAAAAAGTAGGAATTCTTATAGGCAGTAAACAGATCTTCGCTTGGTTTTGGCAAAGTAATTTAGGATCCCAAATGTTTCTGCAGTCCCAAAGACAGCAAAGCATGCTATGTAGAATGAAGCAAAATGTGCAGTAGAAAATCAATGTGAAATCAAGAAGTGGTTTCACAAGGAAGCCTCTTTTCCTACAGAATCTGCTCAGCCACAGAAAATGAGAGCTCAAATACTGAGGGCATACCTTGGGCTCATTAACACACACTGCTAAGCTTTATACTACACAAAAATGAATTATTGCTTTATCAGGGCACCCTAAATTATGTAACTGCACCTTACTGGAAATAAAAATAAAGCATATTATTTTCAGTGTTGCCATGAGCAATAGTTCTGTTATTAATGTCAGCCTCCATTTCCCTCCTGAAACAACCACTTAATTGAAAGAAAACCCTGTCGGACAGGTAATGCAGAAGCTTATTAATGTAAAGTGGATTAGCGATTTTGGGATATATATTAACAATGAACATATTTCTGTTTGCATCCCATCCTAATAATTTTTAACAAAAGCAGGAATTAGAATTCCTATAAATCCCTTTTAAAAGCTATTTTTAAATGTGTATTGTCAGCTAGCATCTGCACAGTTGTCACCCTGAAACTGTAGCTTTAACACATATTTTCATATTTTTCTGGAAAATATGGACAATAGCCATGTTTTGGGAAAATTCTCAGTCTGATTATCTAACAGAGAAGATTTTCTTTGTAAAAGCAAATACAAAATTGCTAAGTAACCAATTCAGGAAAGCTTTCCTGTACAGCACGGTGGTTTATCTGGGACTGTCTGAAGTGCTGTGTTACTTGCGCTCCTGAAATTACAACTTTTCAGATTGGATTTAAATGCTCATCTTTCATTTTTCTTCAGTTTCACCCCAACAGTATTTTGTAACTGAGGCGATATTATTTAAAGCCTAGAAATTCCCCGGAATTTAAAATTTGGTTAACTTAAAACACACAGATCTTGTGTTTCCTGAAAAGTCTCTATCTATTTTTTGAAAAAAAAAAAAAAAACAAACAAAAAAAAAGAGACCTTTTTAATTAAAGAAATGGATATTTGATGGCTATTTGTACAGACAAATAGTGAATTTGTGTGTACTGTGATCAAATAATGAATTCCATTCAGGCATGTTTCTTTATCTTAGATTATGTGTGGTTTTCTCAGCTGACACAAAATGGCTATCTGAGAGAAGACAAAGTAAAATGAGCAAACGAAATCCTAGTATAATTCCAGTGATTGAAATGTATTTTTGCTGTTGCTTAAAGTAATCCCGAATCTGTGCTACTGGCTTTAATTACAATCAGTCATAGAATTAAACAGAATTTAGTTGTTATCAAATGGTAGAGATAAGTCTTTCTCTTTAATTATGTTGTTGGGTTTTTTTCCTTCCAGATGAAATAATTTGTGACTACAAGCTTAACCTTTTAAAAAATGTTGGGGTTTTTATGAACTGGAAAAAAATGGCTGCTGCATGTTCTTTCATAAAAAATATAAATCTGCATGTTAAAAAGAACTGCATCTCCGCATTGAGGCTTAGGGCAACTTCATCAACCTCTGTGTCTGCACCCTCAGGAAAATACATGTGTTGTGGGATGTATTACCAGCTCATGATAGTAGCTCTCTGTTCCCAGAATTGAAGTCCTGCTGCAGAAAACAAGGCTTGTTGTGGTAGTTTCATCAGTAGACTAAATAGGAATGTCTTTCACTCAGCAGAAGGGACAGTTACAAGACAGTGATAAACATAAATGCCTTCATAGAAAATTGTACCTATATAAAGGTATAACCACTAACAAAGCATTATATCAAACACTATAACCATTCCGAATTTAGGAAAAATCTTATCTGCTTTCAGAAAGGATCTTAATGCTGTCATTCCCAAGCAAACATCTTTTTAGCAATGAGTGAGGTATGTTAGGCCACAAGACAAATAGCTATAGCATCGTCTTCTCTTCAGTGCTGAGCCTTCAGGCTTTCTTGTAGACTCCCTGGAGGCTTGGAGCTTTCAAGCAGATCATAGAATCATGGAATTGTTGAGGTTGGAAAAGACATCCGAGATCATCAAGTCCAACCTTCTACCCAACACCTCCATGACCACTAGGCCATAACCTGAAGCATCACATCCACCCATTTTTTAACTCCTCCAGGGATGGTGACTCCACCACCTCTCTGAGCAGCCTGTTCCAATGCTTAACTACTCTTTCAGTAAAGAAATTCTTCCCAATATCTAATCTGAACTTCCCCTGGTGCAACTTGGGGCCATTTCCTCTTGTCCTGTTGTTAGTTACTAAGGAGAAGAGGCCAACAGCTGTCTCACTACAACCTCCTTTCAGGCAGCTGTAGAGAGCAGGTCTTCTCTCAGCCTCCTCATCTTGAGGCTAAACAATCCCAGTTCCCTCAACCTTTCCTCATAAGACATGTTCTCCAATCCCCTCACCTGCTTCATTGCCCTTCTCCGTACCCACACCAACACATCAATGTCTTTCTTATACTGTGGTGCCCAAAACTGGACACAGTACTCAAGGTGTGGCCTCACCAGTGCCGAATACAGGGGCATAATGACTTCCTTCCTCCTGCTGGCCATGCCATTTCTGATCCAGGCCAAAATGCTGTTGGCCTTCTTGGCTACCTGGGCACACTTCTGGTTCCTGTTCAGCCTGCTGTCAACCAACACCCCCTTTTCTGACAGGCAGCTTTCCAGCCACTCATTCCCAAGCCTGTAGCATTGCATGGGGTTGTTGCAACTGAAGTGCAGGACCAGGCATTTGGTCTTACTAAAACTCATACAGTTGACTGTATCCCATTGATCCCACCTATCCAGATTCCTCTATAGAACATTCCTACCCTCAAGGATCAACACTCACTCTTTATTTCATGTCATATGCAAACTTACTGAGGGTACACTCAGTCCCCTCAACAAAATTGTTGATAAGATGTTAAACGGTACCAGCCCCAGCACTGAGCCCTGGGGAACACCACTTGTGACTGGTGGCCATCTGGATTTAACTCCGTTTACCACAACTCTGTGGTCTCGGCCATCCAGACAGGTTTTAACCCTGAGAAGAGTACAATTGTCTAAGCCATGGACCATGAGGTCAAACAGGACCTGCCCTTCATGAGCCCATGTTGACGGGATCTGATCCCCTGGTTGCCCTGCACTTGCCATGTGAACGCACCCAAGATGAACCTCTCCGTAATCTTCCCTGGTACTAAGGTCATGCTGACAGGCCTGTAGTTCCCCAGATCCTCCTTCCAGCCCTTCTTGTAGATGAACATCACATTGGCAAGTCTTCAGTCATCAGGCACTTCCCCTGTTAACCAGGACTGCTGATAAATGATGGAGAGTGGCTTGGTGAGATCCTCCACCATCTCCCTCAATACTCTCAGGTGGATCTTATCTGGCCCCATAAACTTGTGTGTGTCCAAGTGTCATAGCAGGTAAATAACCACTTCCTTCTGGATTATGAGGGGATTATTCTGCTCTCCATCCACGTCATCCAGTTCAGAGAACTGAATACCCTGAGGATAACTGGTCTGACTATTAAAGACTGAGGCAAAGAAAGCATTAAGTACCTCAGCCTTTTCTTCATCCTTGGTGGCAGTATTTCCCTTCACATTCAGTATGGTATAGGGATTCTTCTTGGCTCTTTTTGTTGTTAATATATTTTTAATCATACAGCAGTGGCCAGACTGAGTTCTAGCTAGGCTTTTGCCTTCCTAATGTACTTCCTGCATGAAAGAAAGGTGTTTGTATCATCTCTTAAATGTCTGCTCCTAACACTACTCTCTAATGTCATCTAACTATACAGTGTATGTAGCAAGGAGCCAAACTTCTGTTAGCCTGAAACTATTTTCATGAACTCAAGTAGTCTTAGGGGTACTAATCACCCTGTGGTCATTTCTGTGTGTCTGCATGGGGTGGAGGTGAAATAAGGTTTACTTATCTTAATCATGGAAAACTGATGAGCTTTTAAGAGCACTCAGCTATCCCTCCGAAGCACTGTATCATTCACTTTTGCATAGCATTTGATTCCCCACAAAAGACATTTTCACTTTATCTTTTTCTCCTTCAATATAATATATTATTTTTTGAGGGAAAGGATGATCCTGCAGTGGAGATACTATCTTAAAACTCAGATATGTAGGTTTGTTTCCAGAAGACATTCAATTGATGATTAATTGAGGACAATGTTGCTTTTTCTGCTTTCTAAGAATCTTGTGAAAATGAGTCCACTATGGATAGAAAAGTATTCAGGTATTATGAGGATAACTGTTGTGGAAGGAATTAAGTGTTCTCTGTTCTAAAACAATCTAATGAATGCCAAGCAGTGGTGGTGTGAAATGAATGAAATTTATCTCTGGCTCAAAACAGGTGTTTTTCCTTCCCGAAGTTCATTGAATCTGACTGATATTTATGTCAGCTAATACTCTGTCATTTGTTTATCTGAACCAAATCAGATCATTATTACCAAGTGGTCTGCACAGTAACATCTTCTAATATTATTTGGCACACATAAAATACAATGGTAAAAAAATTACTCATAAAAATAACTTCCAGTACAGAAAAGATGCTTATCACATTGGTTACCAAAAAGCAGCAGAAGCACATGAAATGCTTGGCTTTCCAGATCCTACTAATCTCTCTTTTATTCTGAAGGTACTTCAGATGATACTGAAAATTTTGATGAAAGCTTTCATTACATTTTAATGGTTACCCTTTAAACAAGGTTTTTTAAATCCCCTTGATTGAGAAAGACTTCAAATTCTATCTTCAACGCTGCTTTTTTTGAGCTATGTCCTGCTTTCTGTTCTTGAAGATGAGGAAATGTTTTTAGTCTGTTTTAAAGTTCACAGCTGAACGATCTAATTTAGCAGTGGTTTCATACCATGGGGTTCTGTCTGTTGCCATTTAATGACTTTATTCTGCGTATGCCTTTATTTGTACATTGCAGAAACAGATGAATGTAAATGATTAATTTTTACCAACTTCAGAATTTCAGTAAGGCTGTCTGTATTAGAATGACATTATCAACTTTTTTTAAATCATGCTATTAGGATTCTTTGGAGGACAGTACTTTCATGAAGACCCCAGAATGAAACACAAATGTAGAAAGACAAATGTAGAAAAGGATAATTGTTTGCTATTTTTTCTTGTTTTGATTTAGGCCACAATCCAAAAAATATTGAAGGTGATCTAGAAAATACTTCATCTCCACCAGGCTTTTTGAGCAAGCTTTAAGCATGTAGAGAAGGGGACATTCTATTTCAACTGGAAACTGAAATTGCATAGTTGAAATAATAACTGAAATTGAAGAAGAGGCTTCAATAGGTTTTACAAAGATTTTATGCCAAGTTTTGTAAGTGATTATGCCTAACCATACTTTTCAGGGGGATTTAACATGAAGACCCCCGAGACCTTATACTAATTTAATTATTAAATTGTGACTTCCTACTTACAGGAGTAACAGAGATGCTGCATGCATGTTCTCGCAGCATGACACACCAGTGCAGGCAAGCTGTCGAGTAGTAGGGCTTGCTGCTCCTATGAGAAGCTGCCTGTGTGCAATGCAGTGTGCCAGGGCTGACCAGCGATGCAGCACAGAGCCACACAGCCTCACTCCCCGGAACATCTTACCTCTACTGCATTTCATGACATCAAATTGCAAATTCCCAAGTATCAATTCTGTGATTTGTCAGGGAGGGAACCCCCTTCAGTGGAAAAGGAAAGAGGGCAGCAACATCCTTCTTGCATATCTCTGTAACAACAGGTAGTCCAGATTCATGCCTTGGCAACTTTCACATGTGCAGAGGCATAACACAGGCTCGACAATTTTTTTTCCTTTTCCTTTTTCCTTATTTTTGTTGGAAGAGGTGTGTATCAGACTTCACCTAAAGGATTTTCAGCAGCTCCAAGCAAGAGCATTGGTGCCCTTCCCTTTAACTTGTTCTGACACTGTAACATTTTGACCCTTGTCACATGCTGCTCATAAACCAAAGCAAGATTTTGTTCATATTCTCAGGAACAGAATTAAGACTCAAAACAGAGTCAAAGTTCCAAGTGGCTTTATTTGCCCAACAAAAGTTCGCAAAGCTGAGAGAGAAAGAGAGAAAGGAAAAGAAGGAAGATAGGAGTCAGTTGCGATAGCTACCACCACGGATCTGCAGTGTCCTGTCCTGCCTATCCGCACCTACCACCTGGCAGTGGCATGCATGCCCAACACAGTGTCTGAGGGGCCTCAGGTGGGTTTCAGGGGTCTCCAGACCCCTCGGTCTTCCAGGCCCTGGGTCTGGGCTCATGCGTAGGGGTGCGGTTGTAGCTGTCCACACTGCTAAGGTGCCATTTCTGATGAGCTGAGGTCCAGTTCATGGTTTGGAGCCTGTCCCCACTGATAGAGCCAGGTTGCTTTGTCATTCCCTCAGACAAACTGTCATCCAGTTTGTAGTTTGCAGTCTGTTCACACTGATACAGCAATGTTGAGGCATACACTATACCGTCCTTGTCACCATCTCTGACAACCCTCCATCATATTGCAAATGATCTACTTTTATTTTTCAAATCCTAACATTTTCATTACTTGGGAATTGTTGCTTCCCAGCCAAATACATAAATGATGATAAGACAACTTGCAACATACATCAGTGAAACCTCCTAGTTCTTTTTGACATCTTTTGATGTGAATTTCAGAGTTTCTTCACCTCAAAAATCAAAGCAAAACTTTGGGAATATGAAGAGAGATAAATGAGTACAAATGTAATATAGCAAGTCCTAAGAAAATGTTAAGAAAAAATCGTAAAAATTATGTGGTGTTTTATGCCTCTACTGTAAGGTCTGGGCAATTGGGTTACTGAAGGCAGTTTGGTATATCCACTAGTTGTACATTATAAATATTGCAAAACTGCATGATAGAGATAACAGCATAATTAGAATATCAGTCTGGAATAACAGTTATTTAATTCAAGTTGCAGCCTAACCCTATGTAATTGTCAAAGAACTCTAGGTACCAAAGATGTATATTTTCATTCCAGGCCCCACAGAGTGATGAATTCTGCCACTTTTGGTTTTGGATACTGTTCAGAAAGTGTCCATGAAATTCAGCTTTTACATCTGAATTTTCACCTTACTTCTGAATACACTATGCTCTGTTCCTTATTTCCCTTCCTCTGCACTACCAAGCTATTAATCACCCAATTTTGGTATGCATTTTTAATTTGAATAGCACATGTTAAAATGAGTGATTGGGATGTTACTGACATAATTGCTGGCTTCTAGTAGATAAGCAGTGTATTATTTTAATAAATGTAACCATCTATGCTCATAACAGACTTCCTTTGGGGTATACAAAACACAGCTAATAATTTTGAGTGCAAATCTGTTCTCAAGACAAGTAAATGGAGTTATGCTTGGCTAGAGAGTCTTAGGACGTTGAAACAAGGAAAATTAAAAATTAATGCAAATTCCATTGATAGAGGAAGACAAGTAATGTCTTTTAACTTCATTCATTTAATGTTTCCTTTTAAATAAATCACTTTGAGGTGAAACTGTCTCTTCCAATTTTGAAGGCCTGGAGACAAGAAGATGGTTGTCGTAGATGAACCTGGATGCGATGTTTCTCTCCTGCATGGGAGAGGGCTGTGCTGGAAGCTCACCTTGTTGCTGCTCACCAAGGGCCTGCCCTGGTGAACCCACCTGCTGGCATGCTCTGCTGTGTGCTGTTTAATTGCTCCCTTTCATCATAAAATTCTCTTTATTCTGATTCTAGTAGTAGTACAGGATTTTGCTTAAAACTTTTCATGCTTACTTGCCTTTATAAAGTTAAGCTTTCTGCTATCTGAGCTCAGGACATTTAATGTAGTACAGGCTTTGGCCAAGCATCTGTATTTTATTATAACAGGGATTTTAAAGAAATAGTTTATCCATCCATCCACCCATCCATCCATCCATCCATCCATCCATCCATCCATCCAGACTGAGCAAGTGTTCAGGTCACGTATGTATTCCTGAGTCTGAAAACCTATGGTGTTACAAAGAGAGACCATTAGTGCTGTAATTACCTTGCTTTGTTAAAAAGAGGGAGTCAGAAAATATTGAGAGTGGTAGAAACAGTCAGTGAAAATTGTTTTCTTTAAACAGGGGTGTATATGGACTAGAGCTAGTCTAGGGTACCAGAACTATTGCTTTGAAGCAAGTAAATGGCACTATTATCACTAAACTGAACGGTCAGCTCTGTTGAAAGTGCTAAGTAGTGGCAATGTATGAGGGGGGTTTCTTAGTCTAATTGGGAAATATTTTTAAAATAACATGGAAATCATGTGAGTGAGCTGTGAACTTTGTATTCCTCTAGGCAAATTACTGGGATGGATTCTAAGGGAGATGGGGAAAATGCTTCTAAAAAAGAGTAATAGATGTCTTTTGGGCATCAGAGCCTTGATAATGGTCCTGGGTTTATCATTATCATTTGTCCTGTTAATAGCTGGGCTTATTGTCCTGGGCTTATTGTACCAATATACAGTTTAAAATTGCTGATGAAGGAGTTCCTGCAGGCTTTAAGAAATAATCTTTGTACTATGCATTACCACACTATGGGCTTCCATAGGTTGCTGCTGTATTTCACCCTATAATTTATATATGTGAAAGTGGAGAGCAAAGAGAAAGTGCTATCAATGGCTCTACTTGGAGGAGATAGCAGTCCATCTGCCATAGACTCTTTATGTACTTACATATATAAGGATAATCAATAATATGTCATACATGCTCACATGGTGTGTTAGACTGTCTAGAACAGCAGCCTGTAGCATTTGTCTGGCTCTTGGCCCACATATCTGTAATGTATTAAGAGCAATTTTTCTGTCCTTGCTTTTTTAAAATGTGGTAAATTCCTCTGTCCACAAGGATTGTCAGAGTCATGAAAGCAACAGCTCATGATATACTTTCTGCCAATAAACTACTATGTGTGCACTAGCAGCCCAGCATACAGCACAGTTACGTTTCTGTGATAGTGTTACCAGAACAAACATAGTTTGGTCATGCTGTTTTGGAGTATTTCCCCAATGTAAAGGTCTTCTCATTTATACCTGTCATCACTGTGCACATCTCTGAAAGCTTTTGCTTGAGCTCACAATGCAAAAATAACATGGTTTGTGAATTGCTGCTGGTGTTTTAAGCTCACTTCAGTTCCTACAGAAGAGAAAAAAGCTGTGTGCAAGGTCTGACTGCTTTTTGCTCTTGCCTCCTGCATTCACAGGGGCTCCTTGATGAGCCCTGTGCAGCTGAGGACACAAGGTGTCCAGAAAACAAAAAGGATAAAACATTTCTCATAGTCAGAATTTGAAGGCAGGGTATGATTTAATGCCTCCTACTTTTTTTGCTGTAAATTACATTGTTTTATCTCTTTTCAGAGCAATGAGGTTTTAACAGTCATCAAGGCAAAAGCACAGTCTCCTGCCTGGCAACCTCTAAATGTGTAAGTAGGGAACAGTGTGTCTCGATAGCCTCCTGCTGAGTGTTGGCTAGTGGGCAACTCTAAACTCTTTGTCTCATATAATCATTCACTCTTGTAAAGAAATAATGTAAAAAAAAAAATCCAGTAGATGAATTTCTCATCTTTTTGATTGTTTTCTAAGAACTCTTTCTTTCCTCTTTAGCACCTCTTCATTTTTACATGCTTTGGTTCACTGCAACTGCAGAAGGATTACCCTGCGGAGTTTGTGCCTTCATTGAACAATGATGTTTATTGAATGATTGCTCAAATATATGTTCTGCTACTCTACATGTAATATTTTTTAGCATCCTGTGTCACACACTGTGACAACACACTGTGTTAATACAGCAAATTCTCAGTCCACCAACAAAACACTCTTAAAAGACTAATTAATTAAAATGCTTGTCTGAAATAGTCTGTGATAGCATCATGGTCCTGATGGCAGTATAATCATGGTTCTTACACCAAGTGAGACAGCAAACTCCCAGGAACCTAACTCTGGGCTCTCTGGCACTCAGCAGAAAAGAGGACAAAATTCTTATTTCAGGACTATTGAATTTACTACTTGGCTTTTGAGGGGGTGGGGAGGCATCAGGGGTGGTTGGTGCCTGAATAGCTTACCTGTGCTTAGCCCAAAGTTCATACTAATTATTTAACTCCAAACGACTGAGACTTACAAGAAGTGACTGAAGATAAAAACCCAGTATAAGGGGTCACCCCACTATCTGAGAATTGAATTAGGTCCTTGGAGGAGGGCAGTTAGTCTACTTCAAGATTGTAGGGACCAGGTAGTCCTGTCTCATCATGAAAAGTATAAGGAAAGCAGTTAGTGGAACACTGTTTGGTTTTGTTGTCTGTATTTCAGAATGTATATGAAAATTTGGAGGTTAGTAAGAAAAAAAGATGCAAAATAATTCAGTTTCTAGAAAACATCCTGTAACGTAAGAGGCTCAGACACTCTTAACCAGCTTAGGACTTAAGATACTCAATTTATACCTTCCACCTGTGGGAGAGTGGCTACAGGGTAAGGTCATGTTCCCATGCAGAGACTTGCTGACGAGGAACTGCACAGGCACAGGACACAGATAATGTAACAGAATAGCAAGGTCAGATTGTTCCTTGAGAATGGGAGTTCTACAACAACAAGATGCCTGGGGCCTAAGATATGAGGAGCTGCACCAGCTGCACGACCACAGAGATAAGCAACTGGGCAGGTCTGACTTTTTATAGCCTAACCAATAATGAGCTTGCTTTTGCACTATGTATGAGCCTCATTAATAACTGTATAAAAGAGTGTTGGTCTTAAAAATAAAACGAGAATTGCCTGATTGCTCACATTGAGTGCTGTAATTCTCCCACCGTCTCTGACATCCACCCATGCAAAAAAATAAAAAAAAAAGGTTAGGAGGTGAGTACAGCTTAAACAGCAAAAAGATTTCTGATAGATGATCTCTCTTTAATTTAGAAAAAAAAACAAGAAACAAAAATGCTATGAAATCGTTCATAGCATGGAAGCTACGGAAATTTGTGACATGGAAATTCTCACTAAAGGTATGGGAAAAGGCTTTAACAATGTGATAAATGTTTAGAGAAGCTTACCTGAATGTGACATGGATTTTCCATCACTTCAATATATTTAAACCCTGAGACAGAGTTATAGGTCTGCACAGGAATTGTGACTTAGGGCATTTTTTGGCTGGTGTTATGCAAGTGGTCAGCCACGGTGATTGTAATGGCATTCTTTACTTATGGTCTTATTCCCCTGACATTTTCAGTATTTGGATTTGATAGTGTTTGCCATATAGTAGTTTGGGATAGCATTTTTTTCCTTGCTGCATTCTTTCCATTCTCTCCAAATCAACACTTCAAAATGGAAACTTTTGTCCTCTTCTGTGTTCTACTATGGTGAGGTCTCTGACTGAAACAAGGCATTTATACTTTCCTTCCAATTTCATTTACTTCCCTTAAGCAACATTTATGTATGATGTTTATGTATTAAAGTGAACAACACTACTGCTCTGGGTGCTTGGAAGGCTTTGTCATCAACGGGAGATCAGGTTTGTTCTCTGTTAACATGGAGAGAGGATCACCTGCTCAAGAGTCTCAATTCGTCATTTTTCAAATATAGCAAATATATTACATAACAAAAATCAAAGCTAACAAAAGTATGTTGCCCTGGATCATAACAGGTAGTTTTACACAGCACTGAGAAACTTCACAAAAAAGTTGAGAACGTCAGACAGTTTCTAGGCATGTTCTTTTTCAGCCATGTCTGCAAATGCCTTAGCAACACCCTCCAGATGTTCTTCCAGTCAATTCTTACCTTCCAGTACCATCAAAAGGAATAAATCTTGGTATTCAAATATTCCTTCACTTTACAGGGTGTTAGATTTTTGGCTTTTTAAAAAAAAAAAAAAAAAATTCATCATCTTTTTGATTCCATTTAAAAATATGATCTAAGCTTCAAAAGAAGACAACATTTGCAATAGCCATTAACTTCTGATGTTAATTTCCCATTTGCTGTTATGGATGGTCCTTCTTGAAATTTAAGTTATTGGATACAATTGGATAATATAATAACTGGATAAACAGTTGGTTTATTATTATGCAAAGCACAGCCATCATACAAATCAAGAATTGACTTAAACTCATGAATAACCTTCTTTTGCATAATCATTAGTTATATATCTAACATATAATATGGTGTAATGGTGGTGCCAAAGTGGTGTTACAATGTGTAAATAATAAGCATGAGGGTGGTGGCAGACATTGTCAGGGAGGGGACACTTACAGGCTTGGTATTTGCTCATCACAGGCACCAGCTCAGTCAGACACATCCCTTCCAAGGAAAACTTGAGAGAAAAGAAACCAGACAGGCACATGCATGAGGCTCAGTGCAGCCCTGGGCACCATCCCAGGTGCCCATGCAGGGTAAACCCCAGCCAGCCAGGATAGGCATGGCATCTGCCCCTGGGGCTGCCAGCTCCTCTCCCATCTTCCCAAAACAGTGAGGGAGGCTGCAGCATCTTCTCTTCTTACAGAGACTGTAGCAGGTAAGCCACTAACTCTTGCCCACATCTTGAGCAGTTGGGAACCCCTTGCATTTCCACTCAGTCACCCATAATAACATGTGAGAGGATGGTTTTGACCAGGCACTTCTCATGGATTCATCATGGAGTTAAATGGCTTTCCTTCTACTCTGCTGATGTTGGT